>QJSC01018987.1:342617-379820 GCA_003697955.1 Calidris pygmaea | reverse complement strand
AGTCTTAAGACAACAGGCTCACTGAGAACTATTTCTTGAAGTACAAAGTGCATCAAAAAATAACAAACAAATAACCAGGATGTGGTGATAAATGTAACTAAATTAACCACATCACTATTTCTAGATTATAAATCTGTATCATCCAAAAAGACAGGTGGCTTTTACCGTTATTTTCAAATAGGGAAATAGGGAACAGGGCAGGCTTTTATTCCTATAGAAGAAGGGGGGGAGGGACCAGAAAAAGAGTAGCATATGAGAGTAGTAGTCAGCTCCTTTAAAATAAGGCATCATGTTATTCCTAGTAAGATTGGAGCAGTGATGAAACTGTGCTTCTGTGTGGAGTATCTGCTGGCTCCAAGAGATGGCCTCATACCTCAGTTCCATCCTTGCTGTGAGCACTAACTGACAGTCCCTTGCCTGTCTCATGGAAATTTTAGTTAATGTGAGGTAAAATAATTGCTGAGTTAATACTTTGGAGACTTCTATTCTTCTGTAAACTTTGGCTGTGACTGGGCAATAAGTTTTAAAGCTGCTGGGGAGGAAGACACAAACCAAGAAACACAAGCATGGTGCTTTTTCCCAAGTAAATAATAGATTATTGCACAATGGAGTTACGTAAGTATGCAAGAGCTGGAGAGGATGTTGCTAACAAAGTACACATGCTTTTTTGAATTATCAGTACTTGCATCTGTCAGATGATCCATTTTCACAGCTACCAGCACACTACACCATTTTACGAAGCTAAGAGCACAATTAAAATGTGTGGAAAAATTTCAGATACTGTAACTGCAGAGTTATCTTGACGTATTTTGAGGTTTTCCAACCACATTTTTCTACTGTTTATACCACCTCTCCTCCTGCAGGTGCTATGTGAAAGAACTAAATAAGTGAGCAATTAAGACCCAGATCCTGCAAACATGCACCTGACAGAGTACTATTATTCAGAATATGGAAAATTAGCTTGCAATCGTTTAAATGAACAGAGCTATGCCACTGCATACTCATTAAAGAGAAAGCATAAAGTGTTTTCTCTTCATAGATCAAGAAGTAAACACTACATTGCTGAAGCAATTGGGAATTTGGCAATGAGATTCAAGGAGTGTAGAGTCTTGGGTTTTAGAATATTGTTCTTACAGAGCACAATCCTTCAAAATGCTTGGCCCTCGTGGAAAGAAATTGTGAGACTAGGTTTGATTTTCTTTGGCTTTGACAGGAGCTGAAGAGGATTGCCCTGGTTGCTATATTGATATTTTCATATGAATACTTGTGGTTACCTATTCAAAATCACCCCTTGCCATTACCCCACAGCATTACCTTCAATTTTATTTATTTCCATATATAATCATACTAATAAATGGATTCACTGAAATATAAAAAAACCAAGAAAGTTAAAGCTATTAAATTATTAGAACTCCTTCAAAGCTGTTTTGAACATAGCTACAGAATAGAATATGAAGAGCAAAAGGAAAGGTCTTTCTAAAGTTGCAGTCAGTTTATGAACAGGTTCCTATGGCATTACATCAGCCTACAGAATCATACTGGTTACTCTCATTCCAAAGCACTGAAGGTGAGTTTATGGCATGAATATTTTCCATTCATGTGCGTTGCCCACACTAAATCTCAGTCTCAGCACTGGAATTTTACAAGATTAAGCTTAATCTGGAAGCTGGAATGTGCTGCTTTTCATTATATTTATGAAATTGAAATGAATTCTAGGAAGAGTTTTGTAATATGATTTATCGTATTTTAGTGGCCTCACTTAAAGGCAGTACTTTCTGTAAGTTTATAATAATACTTTCCAACTGCTTCTAATATTCTAAGGATGCTGTTGTAGTATATGACAACAGTGTATTTCCCAGATAGGTAAAAAAGCCCTTATGTATTTCTCAATGTCAAACATATCGATAGCAATGAAGGGTTACAAGTTGCCAGTGGGCTAGAAGCTTAAAAAAAGACTGAGTCAGTGTTTATACTCATGGCAAATTATTACCACGCTACTGTGCAATAGCTTGCTTATAAAGATTTTTTGCTAGAGCAGAAATCACACTAGAACAGGGAAATTCCTTTACTCCAACCAACACTCTTCAGAAAAGAGTGGGTTTCATTGACTGCTGATTTCTAATTTTCACAGGATGTGACAAAAGTATTGTTTCACAGTGCATTTCCTCCAAGGAAATCCTGAATAGGGTTAATAAGGATTAACCTTTTGTATTATGAACCCATACATAAACCTTAATTACTTGTGTTGCCTAATTGGCATAAGTATCCCAGACAAGCCCGGTTCATCATTCTTTGGGCTCATACAACAAACAATTGAAATGGAAGATACAGATAAGTTAAAATGGACAAAATAAAAAGGGGCAGAGAAAAATAAAACTGAAAAATGCCCCCCTTTCCTTTAAACCTGATCAGGGCTTTTCAGGAAATTAAACACTGAGACTATTAGATTCAGATAGAAAACAGATGATGTTATGCATAGAAATACTACAGCAGATTCAATGGCTAGGCAGCAGAGACATATGTGAATAATCAATGAAGTATTTTTGGAAAGAACCTTTTATGTTTTTAATACTTAACACTTCATAACTGAGCCTAATAGGCAGAATAAAAAGTAGGCAGCACAAAATGCAACTAGTAGGGTGAACATTTTTCCAGACACTAGTCCTTTTAGGTCCTCTTCCCCCTTTTTTCCACAGCACCCCATCTTCCTCCATTGACTAATGTTCATTTGCCTTTCTTCTCTAAAAATTTTGCTAACCTTATAAGCCAGTAAACTACATAGCTTTCAGAGTCCATTACTGTATCACTATTGTCACTTACTCAGAGAAAGTCCTGTAAGTGCAGAGTAGACATTTTCTTCATGAACAAAAAGTTCAAAATAAGAGAAATAAATATACAAGCTTCTTTACAGTTTATTTCCCTGCTTTGTCTCTTTTGCTTACCAAGATTCATATACTAAATTAAATTGTATACGGCACATGAAGACATCTAGTGGCCAGCACTGAAGAAGTCAAACTTATTTGTATAGCCTATGAACTCAGTCTCCATTACAAATGCTCAAATAATCATCATTTTTTGGCAATTAAAGTCTTGAGACCTACATTGTGTTTTACCAACTTTTCTTCTTCTTCAAGCAACAAAAGGCATATACCAACATGTAAGACCACAGACTTAAAAAAAAATCTATGAAATTATTTACGAGCCACCAAGAATATATGCAATTTAATTTCTAGTATAGGATAGTAAATATTTTAGACATCCAAACATTTTCTTCATTCTTCCCTCCTCCCTTTCTCTCCCTCTTAATTTCCCGTCCTATTGTTTGTATAGCAAGGGGAAAAAAAAAAAGCACAAACATTAGAGAATGACATGGAATGGATCTTAATGCATTACAGTAATTAAATGGTTTTGCTCGTTTCTAATAGTAAGCATATGTATTAAAACAGTCTGATTTCACATAGTCTTTGATTATGCATCCATTTCTCTTGTGAAGGCAGTTGTCAGGTGATATATTTTCAAAAGTCATTTGATAGCTAGAAACTTTTTATTTACAAAGTAATTGGAAGCAGATTTTTAGAAATTGCATGTAATTTAATTGAATGCACAATCAAATGAAAAATACATCTATGTTTTATTCTAGTAACAATTGTTCTATAGTACCATCTAGTTATGGAAAGAAAATAATCAGATACGTTATTTAACAACTTTTGCTTCCTGGCAGGTTGAAAAATGTTGTCTATGCATGCAGAGGGAAAATTGAAGTATTTAATGATGTAAGTATCAAATTAAATTAACTTAAATACTTCATAAGAAGACTTTATAAAAAGGCTTGTGAAAAAAAAAATTTATATGCAGAAATAGAGGAAAAGAAGCAATGCAAAAAATATATGCATTTGTAAAAACATTTACTTCACTGAACACTGGTTAATGCTTTATTAGAGCATTTTGGACAGTAATTCACATTTATCACATTAAATCTAACATGAAATTAATTTTGCAATGTATTTTACCTTTCTTTCATTCATGTCATTATTTTGGCCTTCGTATTCACCCTACAGAAAAAAAATATCATTTCATAACTAATGTAAAATTAGATAAATTTTAATAAAAGTTTTTTCAGCTCTTTGTACATTGTTGATTTTACTTTTAGGTCACAATTTGAAATGTACTAATGTAAGGGTTTTCATTCTAGAATCACACACTTAGAATATACTTTCATTTTCACAGGCAATAAACATTAATGTCTGTGCACTACTAAGTGATACCATCAGAGAACTAGATTTTTAATAGTATATACGTACATCATGAAGTGGGTATGCTGCATCATAAACATTGTTTGCTATTAAAGTGCCAATACCTAAAATAAAATAAAAAATTAAGATGGTCAACAGTTAGGCACATTTAAACATAAAATATTATTACCGTTTTCATTTTGTGATATTACAAACAGGACTGAGCTGTGTTACTGAAAATATTCAAAATCATGTCAAGATGAATATATAGCAGCCTGGAAGTACGTGGCTATGGATAACATGTTTTCACAGAAAGGCACATTTCCATACAGTGCTTTTTCTTGAGTGAACTAGTAAGGTACAAAGACTGTTTTGACCACTTTCTCATCCTCATAGAGGCATGTGACTGAGGAGGGAAGCATCTGAGAAATCCTCCTTGAAGCTTGACTTCAAGAACCATGGATCCCCACTTACACACTCAAACAATTTAAAAAAAACCAAACACTTTCATGGAAGTTTGTGACTGAGGAAACTCCTACTCTCTGATGACTAATATTAAATCAGGTCTTGTTTTCACTGAACCAAGTGCTGGGGTTCCTACCCTTCCTCATATCAATACATGAGGCCATTCTTCTGAGTCTGAAACAGTGCTTCTTTGTTTGCAGGAGTTAAATTAGTTTGTGCTCACCAAATTCATGATTATGCTGAAAAGCTGGATGCACTATGACAAGAACTGATGAGTCCTAAAGACTGCAAGCAGGAAGTCCGGTTAAGACTAGTAGTTTATCCAGACCTCTTTGCTTTCAGTGTCCAGTAAAAAGTAACCTGCTAGTTTGTCTTTAGGGATGAAAAAAAAAAAAAAAATGCATAGTTAAATTACACAGCTATCATTCTGAAATGTTTGGGAAAAGCCCTGTGATCAGAGATGTTAGATAGGCATTACCAATACATTTTTTCCTTGGTTCAAAGAAAAATAGCCTTACCACTACATGCATTAATAGAATCAGGAAATCTTCATGTTTGGATCATGTCAAGTCCTCTATTGAAAGCATTTCATGTTTGGAAAGTTTACAGTGGTTCAGAGTTCTACTAGAAGAAAATATGCCATCCTTGTATAATGTCATAGAAGTGGAATCAGATTCAGCTTACACATATGTAAAAATCAAGAAGCAAATGTGTTTGAATTGTTGTTATCTTCATCCAATTGTATTATGAAGCAAATATTTATGAAAACCGAAGACTGCTACAGGTACATCCAAAATCACTGCCCTATCTCTTGTGGAAAATGAGCAATGGAATCTTAAAAAAATAAACAACCAAGCAATAGAAGAAAACAAGGATGTTTAAAGACATCTTTTAAACAGTTCATGATGAGTGGTTTTAAGTCTTCAGACCACTGAGAAGGGAAAACCTTAGTGACATATGAAGCATAGGAGTTTTGGGGGAGGATCTCAGAAGACCAAAACAATTAGTGATTTTAGGTCAGACGCGATGTGCAATCATGCTTTGGCTATGGGCCAGAAAGGTGGGAAGGACAGGAGGGTTGCTTCCTCTCAAATGGGATCTTGAGCTGACCTGAGCTTGAAGTGTATCAGCCTTTATTTTCACACTGGAGTTGAAAAAAAAGCCTGAAAAATCACTACTGGTTCTTTGATCTCTATTGATGGCTGTTACTACACTATAAACAAGAACAGGATATTAAAACAGAGAAAACTTTAAGTAAGAGGCAAAACAACCCCATTGGTAAAGTGCTCTTTCCCTTCCTATCAAAACCTTGTAGGACAGATTGCTTCTCTCAAGCTTTCTCTCAGCCCAACAACTAACAGTCGTAAGAGTTTCAACAGGTTCTACACAGTCTCTGCTTCCCTTGGGAAAGTGTCAGCTCTGGGGGCTGGCTTTTTGTCGACAGGCTTGGTGTCCCTGCTGCACTTCAGGCTTCTAGCTTTATATACCTTACACCGCCTGGTCTCTAAAATCCTGCCCTCTAGAGACATCTACTTACACAGGCTCCACAGCTCTTAGGGAAAAACATGGTCTCCCCAGTCACCAGGAGGGTTTCCTGGATGCCAGCTGGAGCAGTCCAGCAAAATAAGGTAGCTTTCCTCTCTATTGCCCCACCAGAGCCTTTGAGCAGATCAAAACATAGAACAAGACAGAGCAAACAGTGAACAAAATGGATACCACCTGAACAAGTACAGAAAAGGGAATAAGTACATCTCTGTATGTTTTCAACCTCAAGAAAGCAAAAGCTCCAAATATTTCAGGGATACCCCAAAAGTATCACACAATATCTTCAAAACAGCCATAGTTGAGTCATATATTTCACTATGCAGTTCATGGACATAATTTTTAAAGCTACAGTAATAAAAATAACCTGGAAAGATGTATTATTCTATTGAAATGGCAAGAAAAATCTGCTCCTGGAAGAAATAATACAACATATTGTAGTTGACATCTGAATTTTCAAAGGCAGATCATATAATAATCAAATCCAATTTTATAACAACTCATGAAATGCAAGTTATGTGCCAGATCCCGCACCTGTAGAAATGAAAAGCAAGCTCCCATTACCATGTCCTATGCAAACCATGGACCAGAAAGTCTGATTTTATTCCTCAGAAAAAACATCTTTTTCAATCTCTATTTTTTGTGGAAATGTGCCAACATACTTTTGTGTCCTGCTAGAAAAATAAATATTCTGTGAGATACTTAAACAATTCCTTTCAGAACAACATATACAATTATCTTCCCTCTTTCTTACCCATGCTGTTTCTGGCCTTTGTAGACGTGCGCTTCAAAATTTCACGTACCTGTGGAATAGAATAGTGACATAACACACAAATCATCTTTTAGCATTATTTTTATCATGGAGCTAATAATAAAACAAAGCTTTGAAATAAGAGACTTCTGTAGAGTTCATTTGCACAGATATTTAAATCATATGTTTCACTCATACATAAATGCATGACTCGAGGCCACTAGTTAACACTTAACAATGCTATGGCAACTCCTTGTAGTGGATTATCTGCCCTAACATTTGTAGGCTAAGATCTGCTGTGTAACATCCTTGTAAAACCATATGAAGGATAAGGACTTCAGGTAGAATGAGAATTTTACACTAAAGAAAATCACAACAAAATCTGACTTTGTAAAAAAAAAAAAAAAAAAAACCAACAACAACAAAAAACCCCAAACATTTAGCTTTCACGTTTGGAAGTACAATGTCAAGATGCACATAAAGTGATCAGTAAGTGTGCTGTATCTATGAAACCCAAGTGTGTACGGATGAGCACAGCACATTAGGGAAGAGTTGGCATTGCATATGCAAAGAGAAATCTTGCCTCACTAACCTGCTGGAGACCTAGCCGGATATCAGGAATATGATACAAAATTTTTCGCCAAAGACTGCTGTAGCTAGGAAGTCACTATAGGACTGCAGAGGAGGTCCTTTTATGGAATAAAATCTAGTCAAAAATTAGGAAGCGGGGCTTAATAGCGACTTTGAACAGTGTAGAGGAGTCAGTAGCAACGTTTCCCTACATAGCATCACCGGCTCTGGGACCACTTGGCAGCTCCAGAAGGGTACTTCTTACATGCTTGTGATTGCTTAGTGCTTTGCAGGAACAGTGAAATGCATAAACTGATGAAATTAGCAAAGCACTCACCAACTACTCACTATTAAAACAAATCCCATTCAGCATAAGAAGCTAATTGTATGTTACTTTTGTTTACTTACTATTCGGCTGCGGGTAGCATTATCAAAAAAGGTGTCTTTGTCTTTAATGTTATACCTAAAATGTTGAGAGAAAAAATAATCAGTTATGTTTTCAGACACTGTAGTAATGAGTAAGATAACATATAAGGTTCTGACTTGGAACTAATTTAGAAACCACAGCAAGTAAGAAAAACAGTATTAAAGGAAATACAGGCTAAATAGTAACGCATAGTAGACTGGGCTATTTAAAACCTAGTCACTCAGAATTCTACCAAGATTGCAGTGATGGTGGGCATAAAAATGCTAAAATATTAACTAATGTAAAATGCCCTTTGGATAAGGAGAACTTGACTATTGTTTACACAAGATGACCTTTTAATATTTTCCTTATAACATACCCTCAACACTATAACAATCTGAGGTTATGTTATTAGGTTTCAACTAGCCTGATGCAGATGTTCATCACTATTTTCCAGGTGACTAACCAGTCAACATTTCACTTGCTCTCAAATAACCATTCCACTGGAACCATGCATTCCCTTAAACCTTAAAATGGCTGTATGTGAAATTAGCCCTCCCATTTTATTCAATCAATTTGACTTGTATTCAGTATTAATTAAAATTGTTAGAGAGGACAATAAATGATATGGTGGGTCATTATATTTATTACTGAATTTTATTTATCAAACATAAATACAAGGAGACACCCATGAGGAAAAAAGGAATGCTTAATGTCAGACTGGGCCCAGAAGTATTATTCTGAGTGAAAGGGCAAGTGTCAAGAATTCCTTATCTGTATATTATTAGCCAAGTTTAAATTACTATAATAAATCTATCAAGAGGAAAAATATTACCACGTTTCTACTACCTCTTTCTTTCTTTCAAAACAGGCAGCAATATTCTTAACCAAATAATCAGGAATTTTGTGCTAGGATTTTTATCGTTCAAGCTAAAAGCAAAGATATTTTACCTGTTGCACTGTTTCCAGTGCCTTTTCCAGCAGAAAGAAGTAGAACACTGGCATAAAGTCTCTGTAAGTAAGATTTCTGTTAATCCACAGAAACTGAATTCAGTGCCAATCCGTTTTCATTTACTTGGCCTTCAATAAATTTAGTTTTATGCAGACATACGCTTTTATCATTTGGAAATATTATCCAGGAATAATCTGAAAACTTGGATATTTCCTCAGGATTTCCAGAAAAACTCAATTAATTTCTGAATTTTGACTGAAATACTGTTAGAAAAAATGACAACACTAAAATGAAAAGTTACAACTTTCTTCACTTCTTGTTACAATTTAAAGTACTCACAAATATATTTTCTCTCTGGAAAATGGGTAAGACAGGCTTTTCATGTTGGTTTTTCCTTGTTGTGGCACCTGGGGTTGCAGAGGCTCAGTCAATTTGCACCATAGTTCATTTAATGTTTTGAGTATTCCCTTTTCTTCTGTGATTTCATACATCTGAGTAAGTAAAATATTGTATATTAACATATCACTTCTAAAAACCCACTGAAGTGAAAAAAAAAAAAGATAGAATTTGCTGTACACGTTTAAATCAGCAATTAAAATAGGACCCTTTTCTGAAGATATATTCCTATATAACAGCAAGCACCTGAATCCATAGGAGTTCCAGTTCCAAAAAGAAGTTCTTGTTCTTCACAAGCTACTTTCAGAAGAAAATTCAGTGCAGAATTGTTAATACAAGAAACATCCTTACTAAATAAACTAGGAGGTGCAGGGATATGATAGGCAGCGTAATTGTTTTTACTTTGTAACTGGGAATGGAGGGAGCAGACAAAGCAGGAAGAGCCTTTACCTGCTGCCAATTATACTCCCCAAGCAGAATAAAGTATTCCTGGGTAATAATTGCTAGCATGGTCTGAAAGGACACATATAGATACCTGCCATTAGAAGTGAGGATAGCAGACTCATGGCTATTTGGCAGTTTTAAGTGCAAGGACATAGCTTGTGCTGATTCAGAGTGATGTGAAGTGCTAGAGAGCTTCCCAGACCTATGAAGGTACATTTTCCTGAAACACAGACAACCTTACCAAACACGAGTTTGTGTCCTCCTCACAGGACATTTCTTCCAGCCTTTTCACCAGCTTTGTGTTGCATTCAAGTCCCTAAACGTCATTCTTACTTGTGGGGCCCAGAACTGCCCACAATACCCAAGGTGAGGCCACAGCAATGCTGTATACAGCGGGATAATCACCTCTGCTGACCTGCTGGTCATACTGTGTTTGATGCACCCCAGGATGTTTTTTACCCTCTTGGCTGCCAGGGCACACTGTAAAACTCATACTGAGACGGCTGTCAATTGGTACCTCCAGATCCCTTTCTTCAGGGCTGCTCTCCAGCCACTTCTCTCCCAATTTATACTTGTGACCAACGTTACTCCATCCCAGGTGCAGAATCCAGCATTTTTTCTTGTTGAATTTCATGCTATTGATTATTGCACAATGCTCCAACCTATCTAGATACCTTTGCAAGACCTCTTGTCCCATAAGAGAGTCAGCACCACCTCCCAGTCTAGCGTCATTAGCAAACTTGTTAATGGTGAATTCAACTCCTGTTCCCAGATCACTGATAAATATTTTTGACAGATCTGGCCATAGAATTGAGCCCTGAGGAACACTGCTTGTGGCTGGTCAGCAGCCAGACATAGTCCCATTCACTATAACCCTTTAAGCCTGCTGAACACCACTGGTGACTGGTCACCAGCCAAATGCAGCCACATTCAGTAGAACCCTTTAAGCCGTGCCGTTCAACCCTGTTCTTCACCCAGCACACCATGTACCTGTGACTATCTCACAGCTGGACAATTTGTCCAGAAGGATACTGTGCGGGGGTCTATCAAAAGCTTTACTATAATCCCCCAAACCACCTTCCCATCATCCTCTAGGCAGGTAACCTTATCATAGAAGGATATAAAATTAGTTAGACAGCATTTTTTCTTTGTGAAACCGTGCCCAATGACTGCATTGTCTTTTCATTGTCTTTCAGTAGCAACCAGTATGATCTTCTCCATAATGTGTCCAGTTGCTGAGGTCAGACTAACAGGTCTGTAATTTCCTGGGTCTTCCCTCTCATCCTTCTTGAAAATTGTAATAACACTGGCTAGATTACAGTCAGAGAGGACCTCTCCAGACTTGGCCTTTGGTAGATGATTGAAAGGGGTCCTGCTGGAACATCCACTAACTCCTTCAGTACTCTGGGATGAATCCCATAAGGCTTGACCTTAGACTTATGAATCCCATGGACTTATGAACATTCAGCTGAAGCAGATAGTCCCTTACAAATTCAGTGTCTACAAATGGAAAATCATTCTTCCTGCAGTTGTGGACTCAGAGGACCAGGCATCCCAAGGTCTATTATTAATATTAAAGACTGAGGCTAAAAAAGCAGCGAAGGCCTCCACTTTTTCTTCATCCCGATTTGTCAGCTGACCATCTTCAACAAGTATTGGTCCGATATTTTCCTTAGACTTCCTTTTTTATTAACATACTTTAAAAAGCTTTTTTGTTGTCTGACACAACACTGGCCAGTTTCAACTCTAGCTGACCTTTGGCCTTTCATGTTTTCTCCCTGAATATGTGAACCACAGCTCCGTAGTAATCCTGCAAAGCCTGATCTTGCTTTCAGACATGGTTCAATTTCTTTTTCTTCTTGACTTCTATGAGGAGTTCTCCCTTCAGCCAAGTTGGTCTTCTGCCCAGCTTGCTTGACTTAACAACGCACTGGATTTGCCTGCTCCTGTGCTTTTAAAAGGTGGTTCTTAAAAACTGACCAGCATTCATGGACCCCTAAACCCTCAAAAGCAGATTCCCAGGGGAAAATGTTAACTAGCTCCCTAAGTAGCTTACAGTTTGCTCTGTTGACATCTAAAGTAACAACTCTGCTGATCTTTCTTCTTATTGCAATGGAAATTTTAAACTCAACCATTTTGTGATCACTGTAGCCAAGACAGCTACCTACCATCACATCTTCCATGAGTCCTTCACTATTCACAAACAGCAAGTCTAGGAGGGTATCTTTCCTAGTTGGCTCACTGAACACTTGTGACAAGATACTATCTTCAACACACTTCAGGAAATTTTCAAACTTGCTTGTCACAGCAGTTTTGTATTCCCAGTTAGTGTCTAGGAAGTTGAAATCTCCCAGGACAAGGGCTACCGATCCAGATATTTCTCCTAATTACCTATAGAATAATTCATCAGTACTATGACCCTGGCTGGGCAATCAACAGCAGACACCCACGACGTCTGTTTTGCTGTCCATCCCCTTTAAGTCTCACCCAAAGGACCTCAGCCATATCATCCCTAACTGCAAGGGCTGTACAGTCCAGCTTCTCCCTTACATACAGTACCCGTGCCCCTGCCAGAGCCTGGGGACAATCAACCCTATCCCCACTAGAACCAGGACAACAGGAGAGAAGGGGATGCAGAACTGTTCATGAGCAATTAGGGTGGCCACTGGAGACTACCAGCTCCTGAGCAGATCTTAACTCAGAATATGATGGCAACACTCTTCAATCAAAATAGTGTAAAATTTGCTTTGGCATATCTGCAGAAAGCTAGGAGGTGAAAATTCCCAAGAGAGAAGAAGGAGGGAGAAATGAGCAGGCATTAAATATGCTCAAAAGAAACAATGCTGGGAAGGGATCAAAAAGAGGAGTTGAATATGCAGGTCCATTTCCAGAAAGGGCCTACACATTCATCAGAAAGGGGAGAGGTACTGTAGCTGTCTAAAATCTACTCATTTTCAAAGACTGACTACAAGAAACTAGACTTCTATTTTTTTTCTGGGATGCAAACACAATACAGTATGACTCTGCAAGATTGGCTTGGCCGAACCCCTGAGAGTGACAGACTGTAACACCATGAGATGTGAACAACATTGAAGCTTTTCTGGGTGAAAATAATCAATATTAAAAAAAACAACAAGCAAGCAAACAAAAAAGCTAACAAAAAATCCAACAAAAACCATGTGAAAGAAAACAAAATCAGTCTGTCATTTAATTCTAATGACAATGGAATGAAATGAGTATTCAGTGGTGCAACTGATGAATATCACTAACTGAAAGCACAAGCCAGTTCCACTGACTTCAGTGGAGTTGTTAGCCAACATGCTAAATCATTGCAGGACCACAAATTTTGGGATCTACTCCTCTGAATTTACAATCTTTGCCAGGAACTCTGCTGAAAGGTCTAGATATTCTCAGCTACTACAACCAAAGTTTTAATGACAGGGGCCAAGTCTGAATTCACTAAGTAAGTAATACCACCAGAACAGACTGTCTCAGCATCCCCAGACTTTAGAAAAATCTTAAGGCAATAACCAGCTATCATGCTGTCTCCCATACTGCACCTCAACTTTGAGGAAAGTTCCTTGACAAAAATCCAAATAGCTACTGTCTTCTCAGCTTTCAAAGCCCTCCTTAAAACTCACCACTTGTCATCAGTCTTTGGAACATAGTCTGTCAGCCAGCTGCCTCTGTGGCCTTTGAAATCCCCTTTGGAAATTCCATCTTAAATCTAACTCTGAATACTAAAACATCTCAAAATAATTAGTTATGTGAAAGAATAAGCCTGGCAGTTCATTTGCTCTGATTTTGAAATAAAGAAACTCTATGGACTTCTATACATTTAACTACCATTCTGATTCACCCTTCTCCAGTCATACATCTAGTTGACAGTAGATGGAAGGTACTTACCTTTTTTGTGGGCATTTTTATTTTAAGGAGTTCCGCTTCTCGACTAAGTACTTGCCAAGGTGCGTGTATACGGACAAAACTCAATCCTTGGCTCTTATTCTGAAACATATAATAGTAAAACAACGTATTTAAATATTATTGATCAGAATATAATAACAAGGTTTCAAAATGTCAGCTCCAACTAAATCGTGCAACAGTAGACAATCATTGTGAATAACTAACCTTTGTTATAACTAGGCTTAAGAGTGACTGTTCTTTAAAAGCTGAATCTTCTAATGCTCTAAAATCCATTAATATAGTGCCCACATGAAGAGAGAAGGCTACAGTTCCAGATTTTGGAATCATGTGAACAAGAAACCCCCAAGCTACAGCTTCCATATTCATGTATTTTGTATGTCATCTGACATCATTAGTAGGCTTTTGCGCCCACCTGAACCAACAAAGTAAAAACATTTCTTCTGCTCTGGGAGGGCTTTGTGTTAGGTTCCCATTTTCAGTTTTGCCCAAGTATTTTCTGGACACTTCAACAGACTAGAAGTTGCTCACAGGAGATCACACCAAACATTTACTGCCCTAAATATCCACAGTTGGAGTGCCAACCGTAAACCAAATGTTGAAATTTAACTTCTGAAGCAAGCCATTAGCCTGATGTTTATTTAAATAACTGGTTATGCTGTGCAGAGGCAGAAGACTATACAAGAGAGCCTCTGTACAGCAAAGTTTGCTGCAATCTGGGCTGTTGAGAGGGTGCTGTCCTGGTAGCACATCTGAGCTACACAAAGGCACTCTAAGAACAGAAAACAACACTCCTGGAAAAAGCAAGAAAATGAAACGTTGGCATGTTGGTACGGAATTTTCCTCAATGCACATAAATAAATTATATCAGTAAATTACCCAGATGAGTGCTTATTGTGGAAATGAAGGGACTAAAAGTTGGGAGGGAGATTAGAAAGAGGATATGAAGACATATTTTGGGAAGGACATGGAACTGGACAGCAGAGACTTCAAAGGCTTGATTAATGCTAAAATTAATGATCTTTGTGTAGCATTTCAGGGCTTTGGTGCTAGGGCATACTGTCACTTTTCATTTTCCCACCTGTATGTGTGTAAAGATCAGAACAGTCCACTCCCTTCAGGGGAGCATGAACCTCTACTTGAACTCCCTCATATATCCTGAAATTTCGAAGTGTGACAAGAAAACTGAAGCAGGGTATCCAACTTCATGAAAAACATAGGTAAGTTACATGTTGGGCTTAAATGCAAAAGTCAGATGCCCCACCTGTGACTAGCTGCCTGTTATATATTCAAACAGTTGGGTATGTCTAGAGAAAGAATGTTAGTGGACATAGTTTAATGTTACTTTAATCAACAAGCAGCGTAACTCAACAAAGCTGGGAACTCAGACCATATCCACAGAAACTTAACATCTTCTGTTGGAAATGGACTCCAAGAAAGTTCTATTTCTCAAAAGCTTTGAGTTATGAAAAGTCTGAAACAGAAACATAATTCACATATGTCTGAATCTAAAATACTATTGTTGTGCTTTTGCCTCAGAAAAACTTCTCCTCTCAGACACAATGACTACTTTTTTATGGTTTTGCACGCAATTTATATCAATTTCCAAATAAAGCAGTATCATGTCACATTGGTATCAGCCTTTTAGAACCAGTATTTAATTTTTTCAAAGTGTATAAATGCTTACAATTTCATGTAAATACCAAAGATGCGTTTGCTGGATGTTTCATAATGCTTCCTTATTTAAAAAAAAAAAAAGAGTTAGTTGGAAATCCTACTATTCTTATTGCAGTCATTTTGCTCTTATTTCCCGTATAGCTGCACCATGAACTGCAAAGATCACTACATCACTTTCAGCTACCATTTCTTCAGTGGACCGATCTTATTTTAAAGAGCAGAATAGGCTGCAGAATGTCTCTCTCATCAGTCCAGTGGGGAAGTTAGCTTTAAGAGAAAGAAGTAAAAATTTACCGAGCATGAGCAGATGTTCTGGTAATCATTTGCTGAAAATGTATTAATAACAGATGAGAGTTTAAATTTCAGTGGGTGAAGATCAGGAGGCTTGTCCTCAGCTTTAGCCAAAATCAAGCTTGTGTCCTCTGTCTGGGGGACTATATTCCACATTGGCAAGAGGAGGGATGGTCTGATCTAATTTGTTGTTTCCATCTCAGGCTCATATGACTACACAAATTGCAAATAAAATCACTCAGATAATTTGAGAGAAAAGACTAGATGAAGAATATGACCTTTGTATATTTGAACAAAAGTATGTTGGAAAGTTGTGCTGTTCATGAAGTGATAACAGATGCCAAGGAATCAAAGACTTACAAGTCTTTAAAAACATTAAAAATTACCCCATAATAGGAAATCAAGACCATTTTAACAAAGACTACTACAAAGTAAATAAAGCAGAGAAAATAGAACTAGGTGATACCTATTGCATGGTAAACAAAACATGCAGAACAATAGACTGCTGAATATTTAGCTTGGGATTACTAGAACCATGTTTCCAACACCTTCCTGTACTTTGCTAACATTAAAATTAATCAAAGAAATTTAAAATAAATTTTGAATCCTCAACCTCATATCTCAAAGGGGTAAACCATATACCTGGTTTTCTGCAGAGCTACTCCTCTGGTAAGGCTCCTATCCCCACTTTTCAAACCTTTACCTGCAGTCGTTCCAGATGTCTGCTTGCATGCTCCTTTTGTCATTATCATTATGATGACTGGGGAAGATCTGTTCATGTGACTTATTCCCAGAACGCTTATTGTATTGCAAACATTACCAAAAGTTAGAACTTGTTTTTCTCATTGCCAGAGTGGATTTATAACTGTCTACTAGAGACATCCAATAAATGGTGTCATTTGGTTAACCACCTGAAATGATCAAGCTACGTGTGTTCATTAATACAATTTAATATTTGCTCTAATGAAATGTTGCCAGTCTTCTATTTTGAATACTCACAATCACTATTGCTTATTCATTCTATTCCAGTTTTATCACTAAAGCTAAGATATTCTGCTGGCTAATGTTATTTTTGTCTGACCATTCCCTTGTTATTTAACAGAGCCATCCTTAATCAAGTCCTTTTTCACTTAAAGCTGATGTCCCGCAGGACTTCATTCTTGGCCCCACATTGTTCTATGTCTATATTATTGCACTCCCTGACTATATTACTCAAATGACTAAGCATTTCAATGCAGATGACAAACAGATTTGTTGCTCTCATGATCCTTTTTCATCAAATCTATATTCCATATTACAGAGTTCTTCCAATAACTTTCAAGAGTTGAGGTTTTGCATTAAGCTGGTTATGAATTATTCAACATATATTTATATCTTGGCTTCTTTTTTATTTTGTAAAACTAAATTGGGCCTTCCCATTTCAATAGGAAAATTCAGCATTAAAGTCTAATGAAAGAGAATCTGGAAGGTCTGGTTTGCTTTTCAATCAGCAAATGAAGAAAAAATATATGCGATATTTCTTTCAGTATATCATGTAATCATAGTTTAAAACAGGGCTTTAACAGCAGTCTATGCTGCATTTTTGCTATCTTATATTGGAAATGTATAGGCTGAATAAAATTCAAGTTTCTCCAAGCAGACTTTTTCTATCTTTCATGCCTTAACAGTAAAATACTTTAGTGACTGCATCAGCTGCAAGTCTGAGATTTACTGTAAACTGATCATCATCAAGGCCGTAGCAGATAAAAATGCATTATAAAGAATATAATCCTATCAATTATAATTTGACTAGTGAAAACTCAAAAAGTCATTATTATTTTCAGTTAGAAGCTGAAGGTTCTGAAACATAGCTAGACAAGCATAATAAGTAGACTAAGTAAAAAAGCACTCTCTGCCTGAAAATTTAGATCTATCGAACTTAGATTTCCACAAAAGTCAGATATCAGCTTTGAGAAGTTAGTTATTCCAAATTCAGTGGCATTCAATTTGACGGTTGCAATCATATTTTTGAACCACTATAACACAATTACTATGCTTTTATTAATCTATTCCAGTTCACAGTTTCTCAATTCCAGACCTTGCAGGGACAGGCCACAGATTGAAGAGATGCACTGGGAAGTGTTTGGGAGAATTTGTGGAGAAGTCCTGTTGCTCCATAAACGCATGACATGTAAAAGGTGCTCAAAAATCTTTGTCCAGCTCAAAGATTTTTCAGAGTGCCATTGTTTTGTCTGGCCAGTTTGACTCCCATTTTAACTCATTCAGAGAACCAATTTGCTATGTGTCATGTCACCTCAAGATGAAGTTTCATCAAAAGTTTATTTAGATACCACTACTATGAGCTAGAGGATATGATGCTACAATCATCACATTTGTCACAGTCAAGACAACAGAAAGGGCAAAACCAATACTTATACAAAAAAGCCTCAGACTCAGATTAGCATATTGTTGCTATCAATTCTCTAAATACAAAATTCATTGCTGAATGTTATATTTTAGTAAGTCTTTCTTATTGTTTCCTCCTCACTCATCCCTCATCCTATATTAAAAGGAATATAGTTGTATATAACATATAATTAAAGGAAATCAGTTATTTTAAAACACTTGTCCAAAGAAATAGATTTCTGCTGTGTATCTTCGTTGGAAGAAAAGAGAAACACTGAAGGGTAGAAAGAAGCTTCACAGAAGTGATTAACTACTGTCTAAGGGAGTCCAAGGGAACTGCTAATCTTTCTTATGATTTAAAAAAAATATACATAGGAAATGGAAAGGCATAAATCATAAAACTTGAAGCATGTAAACTTCCTTCTTAAAAAGACAAACTATCTGGGCCTTAAACATTTTATCCTTCTGTGATTATTAAATAGAAAAAAACCAGACACATACAGACAGAAAGTTTCTAATGACTTCAGTTAATATAATCAGACATCTCTTGCTGACATTGGTAATACCAGCTACACTAGGAAAGCAACAATGAGACAGTTTGTAGGGGGGGAAAGATGGGTCCCAGTAGCTCAGTAAAAGTAATCATCTTCCCATTTATTCCATCACCAAATGAGTCAGTCACGTCTGCAAATGCAATTGTTCAACATTAACACTTAGTCTCCTGATATCAGCCCTGAAAATTGAGGCAAATAACAATCAAAGTGCAAATAAAACGCAATTTCGTGCAAATAAAACACAATTTCATGTTACTAGCACAGAACTCTGGTCACATATGTTTTACAAAAGCCAAGCCAAATACCGAGCTGTTGCCCTCCTGCACAGGTAGCACGTGATGGAATGACACAGCATAGCCATATTCAGACAGCAACTGTGAAAGCGTCTATGTTTTGTGCCAAATGTATTGAATCTCTATTTATACAAGGGCTAGTGTCTTGCTGATCTTAATGTTTTCTATCCAGGATACAAAATTAGTTTATCACAAAGCATACATATCAAAGTGTATGTCAGTTACATTATAAAAAGGAAAGTAAGTGCATTAGTTCAGTTGAGACATCAAGACCAGAATGTCTTGACGTGAAGATGTCTCTCCAGAGCAATTCCCTACTCCTGTTATCTATGTAACTGTAGCCAAGTAATTTAATTCTTTTCTGTCACTGATTAAATTCCTGTTATCTATGTAACTGTAGTCAAGTAATTTAATTCTTTTCTGTCACTGATTAAATGAAGATAATGGAACTTCCCTCTATGAAAATACATTTGTGAAGATAAATATATTGCAGATTGAGAAGTACTCAAATAATACAGACAGTAGCCATACAACGCATCCTATAATTTTATCATTTCCCTTCAAAAAATGTAGTCCTTTTAATTTTTGCCAAACTTCCCCTTTTTTATTTTCATTATTTCTCTATAGTAAGAGTAGAGTAAGATCTACCTTACTCTACCGCTGTATAGTGCCTAACATAATGGGATCCTCATTAACGACTGCAGATTCTCTTGCAACAGTATTAAAATAATTAGCAGTAGTCCTTGACAGCTCCAAGAAGTTGTCCCACTCCTGAGAGACACCCAGTCACACACAACACACGTGTAAAGATGCAAAGCACATGCTTATTCACTGATGACAAAAGTAAACTCCATCTAGTTCACAGTTAGGTTTACTTTTAGCAGCTCAGCGATATACAAAGCAGACATGCTCAAGTCCAAATTTCAGACCTTAAGTAAAGCTGTAATAATTTACACATTTTGACAGCTTGCCTTTTTCTTTCTTCATTTATACCAATAGCGACAGTGTTAATGTTCTGTTTATTTTACTTTCTTACTCCCACCTCTGAACATAAACAGTTAAAGAATATACGAGTGAGTATAAGCAAAGAACAGAACACCTTGGAATGAAAGTCCTGGCCAAAACACTTTAAAGGAAACTACATAACCTTTATTCCTTAGATAAAGCATTGTGGAATGAAACAGTTGACTTTGCACATCCTTTGCAATGTTTCTTCATGGCATTGCTACCTTTCCAACCAAAATCTTCCCACTCATCTATAGACAGAAAGTGTCTCTGAATAGAAGATGATACAGGAAGCATGAAAACACAGGCATGCTTCCTCTGAAGAAGATGGAAACGTTTAATGGCACACAACAGAATGAAAATGAACTGTTAGAAACTCAAGCACAAATGTAGAATAGATTGTTAAGTCTGCCAAATACAAAAAAGGCACAGACCTCTGCATTACTGCATCACTCAAGGCAGAACCTATATGGAGGCGGGTAGAAAACATGTCAGGATTGTTATTCATTTCTAATTCTTTCTGAAAGCATATTTGGGATTTCGAAGTTATTGCATTTTCCTATGCAATATTTATCTACGACCACTAATTACGACAGCATGAAAAATATTACTTTCAAATGTAAAGCAAAATCTCCCCTATGGGTTTACAATAACTTGATTAGCAAATTTCTCTTATGTTAACGACACAGGTTTCTTGCTACAAAAGCGTATCACAATTTCAGTAGATCTTCTGAGACTGAAGAATACCAGAAATAATAATAAAATGTAGAAGTGAAAAAATCCCACGCAAATCAGACTTCCTCAAAGAGGAAGGGAGGAGTCTGTCTACTCTACCACCTCCTGTACTCTGGCAGTGTCAATGGAAAAACACGTAATCAGCTGGCCTGGATACATTCAGTGCCAAATTAGCTAGAAAATAAGCCAATATTCTGTAAAATACATCCTTTCAAACTTGATTATCAATAATAAAATCAACAAATTTCTTGAGGCCAAAGAGTTAACATAAAAAAGGGCAAAATGTAATTCCTCTTGAGGGAATGAGGCACAGTAATCTGCACAGAGATTTATATCCTGAACCATTTTCCAGATGATGTAGCAAGATCATGGAAGTCAATCTTTAGACCAGATAACAGGCATGTTACCAGTAGGGGGATTAATGAAATAGAGACTGAAACCTCACTCCAGCAGACTCAATCTAAGGAAAAAATGTTTGGAAGGGAAAAAAAAAAAAAGGAGTGGTTAGGAAACTGAAAAACAGAGGAATGGCACCTTAAAATACTGCTTCATCACTCAATACTTGATCTGGGATATTAAGAAACAAGCAAAGAAAGGGATGATTCAATTTTGTGTTGAAAGATTTTAAATTTCAATTCAATCTTAGGAAAAAAAAATAGAGGGTTTACTTTAATTTAAAAGTGTTAACTGATGGTACAAACGTATTATGTTCACTAAGTATGTTCTCCTAATCAGAGGCTACAAGCCTTTCCAGGATGGTGTCTCCTTTTGAGGTCTTCCATCAAAGATCAGTAGCAGTAAGAAGAAGGTTGGCTGTATTTGCAGAGGCTTGATTGGAAGGGGATGAAGATGAACATAGTCAAAGTGTTCTGGTTGGCTTGTCTTCTGGTGGGGAACCCAAAACCTCCCTGGTCAGTTACAGCCTCACTATAAACAGGGAGAGAAGGGGAAAAAGCACTGGCAGTAGCACAGTAACATCATGTGACATGTTTTTGGGTACGGCCACAGGTCCTGGGGTGAATACATAATTGGTTAAACAACAGGAAGCTGTGGGTAGGAGGAGATCCTGCACCACTGGGAAAAAAAAGTCATCTAAGGGGTTTTGCAGAATCAGTACTGTACAGCATCATCATAAGTGGCCTGGAAAAAGAGATAAGCAGTGAGAAGACAAACTGTGCTGATGAAGTTTTTCAGGTTAGCGAGGATAAGGGAAGACTGTGAAAAATTGTAGAAGAAATTTATAAGAGTAAGAGGCTGAACAATGACAAACGGCTTTCAATGTAAATAATTATAAAGCAATATCCGTTGGTGAAAACCAGTTTAACATATAACATGCTGGGCTTTGAACTGACCTATACCAGTTAGTAATGACACCTTGGGGTTGCAACTGAAAATTCCTTGAAAATGTCAGCTCAGTATTTTGTACTGAGTAATAAAAGAAATCAAATATTCTATTCCATTCAGATAGGAATAGAGACTAAGAAAAAAATATTATTTAAACATAGCAATCCATGCTGTATCCACATTTTTAACTAAATGTCTCCCTGTCTCCTCACTTCCAAAGACCACAAATTAGACCACAAATGGTTTTGGAGGTTCAGATCACCATAAAAGACCTTGCTATGACAGCTGCATAAGAATCACTGAGTAGACTAAGACCCTCTGTTCTGGAAAAAGCAATCTTAAGGAAGATGCTGTAAAAGTGTATAAAATCATGCATGACAAGAAGAGTGGGTGTGGGTGGACTGCCTGCTATCTTTTTTTGGGGCAAGCACTAAAGGCTTCAGACAGAGCCAGACTAAGCTGTTGGGATCCAGACTCAAAATAAACAAAAGGACACAGATATTAATGCAGTGAGTAGAACCTCTGTCTTGCCAAAAGACTTTGTGGGTGCAAAAACCATATGATGTTTCAAGAACACGGAAAGTTCTCATGTTTCCAGACTTTGGAAGAGAGATCCATGGGAAGTTACTAGATAGACAAACTACATCAAGTCGGGGAAATTACCTGAACTGAAAGTGGCTGTCATCAGGAGATATAGCAAAAGTGTCATAAAAGTTTGTACTGTTCCTATTCTTTCCTAAATATTTTACCATTGCAACTGTTAAATACACAGTATTACGTTGATGAACTGTCTTAAATGATAGGATCATTTTATGGTAATTATGCCAGATCTAATAGGAGAGACTTTAGGCCATTCTTTCTCCCCAGTATCAGACCTCCTACTTCCTACTATCAGCTTTTCTTCCATGAACTGCATAGCCAAAAAATACACAGTAAACAATCTAACTGCCTCACCCTTGGACAGACTATAGGTTGCGATAATTCACTATTGTCATGGGGGTCACCAGCGTGCCAGTCAAAAAAGGGGCTGTTAACAGCTCTCTGTTCAGTGGTGGACTGGAAACTGACTGATGAAGGTGTCTCAGTAGGTGCTCACATCAAGCCCGGGCTCCCCACCATATCACACCCTGCAACACCTCAAGTCTAGTGAATAATTAGGGACCCAAGAACTGTCACTAGCTCATAATCTCCCAACTGAGCAGTTCCTGTATCTTCAGATCATGCTACAATCTGGTGATTAGTTTATAATAAGTAATACAGATTATGAGATGCAATTGCTTTATTTCTGATGTTTTAATGACACTATCATGCTAGGTTGTCAGATGATGCAATTTGGCACAGCTACATCAAGTTAACAGAACTATTTAGATGGGCATGCTTGAAGCTGAAAATTGAACACACTCAAACCTGGACTCGTGCAGGTTTATCAGCAAGGGGAAAAGATCAAAGTTAATCTCGATTCTGCAAAAACTGACTGAAGGAAGAACAAATCCAGGCAAAACTTAACAAAAGGAAAATAAGTTAGCTTAATTTTCTTATTGAGTCTTAAGGGTCAGAAATACTTACATCTTCACCAAAGGAAAGCTAATGATGTTGGTTTGTTATGTGTCCCAATACTCTGGTTATTTAAGAAAAAAACACTTCACTTCTTAAATAGTACAAAGGGAAATTGTTCTATTTTTGGTAGCTGTCAACAGGAATAAGCAGGATCAGGACTGAAGTACAGCATACTCCATGCTTGCTTTAGAAAGTCATTTATCTTTTGAACCAAAAGATCTCAGACTAGGTAAGTCAAGACACATCAAGGCTCAAAAACTGATTTGAAGGCTACAAAGACTAGTGAGCTACTGTCTTAGATGAGATTTGAAAATGTGGAATTTAACTTTAGATGGGGAAAGTGGGTGCTTGAAATGGTCACTATCAATATACCTGCCTTTCCTACATTTTAGGACTAAAAAATCAAAACTGAGTATAAAAGATAACCCTTCTTATCTTGACAATGTTACAGTTCAAATTTCTTCAAAGTATGTGTTCTTTAAGGGAGTTCATCCCATCTCCAGACTACAATACTTGACTGCAGTTAGTTGCAACGATGACATGTTTTAGTTATTATTAGGTTGTATTTACAATCCTGGTGCTATCCATTTTAGGTTATACAGCCAGGTGTGGGAAAGAGCAAAGACAGATTGCAAAAGAGTACAATGGCATTTCTTGTACTACTTCATTAAGTGAGACAACCAAATCCGGTAGAAATGTCTCTTTTTCTTCTACTAAACACACATAATGCAAGGAACCAGACTACATTTCCAACTGGCCAGCATCAGCAGGGGTACGATAAAGCCACACTATGTGTGGCTAGTTCTTTGTAGCCAAGGACTTCCTAGAGAAGCAGTTCCCAGCTGTGAGGCACAAGCATGCTTCAGATGGAGTGTGGAGGCCAAGCTGATAAGCTTCGCTGGATGCTTGCAAGCTCTGCAGATGATTAGAAGGCAGTAACAGCAGCAGCCGCCCTGCAACCTGAGCAAATCATCAAGCAAAGAAAAATAATTGCTTGAAACACCGCAGCTAAGCCTAACATGAGAAGCTTGGCAAACAGGCTGGGAATCAGTGTCCAAGAAATACCTCGCTCATAAATGGAAAGTGCAGTATTATACTATTTCTAGAGCTCTAAGAGACCCAGCTCTGTCAGCTAATATGGTACCTAGGCTGGAAATAATATTGTGCCACAGGAGCATGATGATCACTACTGAAACCAGCCAGTAAATGGACAATATTAGATTTTCAGAAATACTAATTAGCCAGCACTTTCTGACAGGTGATGTCTCTAGAACCTGCTGAACTATCAACAGTTTCGAAAATCAGCCCATAATACACTCTATCACATCAGGTATCTCACCCATCTATACTGTTTGTCTCAGCTTCCCAAAAATCATGGTCCAAAAGACAATCACTCCGTAGGTATCAGTAGAGCACCTATTACAACGCATACTTAAGCACAATACAAGGCATTAAATCATAACACTATACTGCATTCATCCATCCTACAAGTACTGCTTTGTTCATGCCATAACCTGTGTTGGCCGGATTTAGCTCTCATTTCTATCACCATAAATCTGGAGTCACTCTTCAGAAAAAAAAAAAAAAATAGCAGCAGCAGCAGCCGCCAGTCAAGATTTACAACTGCCAATTTGCTCCTCTGTAAGACAAAAATTAAAAAGAGATTAGCCATCAGCTATATTTCGCATTTGACCAGCCATCTGTCAGGTAAAAAAAAAACAAAATAATCAGTTGCCAAATCATTGTAACTGAAATGTGAGATTCAATTTCTATTGTAATTCTTAGAATAAACTGTCAGCCAATGTCATTACTATAACAATGTTTGGTAAAGCTTGACGCATTATAAAGTTGTAGGTTCTCCAACACATTTCACAACAGCATTCGACAAAAACCATTTTAGTAAATTTTTAATTGTGGATTGCCATTGAACTATGAAGATTTATGTAGAAAGCTGAACAAAGCAGTTGTAGAGATGTAAGTGTCACGTGGGCCATTAACTTTCAACTATGAGAAAGAAACTTAGCAGATAGAAAGCAGAATATGAATATTAACCTGATACAACGCCAAAGTTTTTTTGTGCCTTGAGGGAAATAAATTATCAAAGCAAAAATTTAAGATTTGTTATTCCAAATCTGGTGGTATTTAGCAAATTGAAATTTACAGGAAATCACTACCAGACTTTTGTAATAAATATAGTGTTATGCACTGATAGCAGTAAGCACCTTCATCCATATTTTAAAATCTATTTTATGCCTCATTAGAAGTACTCCTCGTTTTGTCATTTTCATAAATCTTTTTGCTTGTTTTACATCAGCACACTCAAAGAAAATCACATAGCACCCCTGTCTAGACAGCTTTTTAAAAAAAAGAATATATGTATTGCATCACATTGAACATGTTTGCAGCTTTGCTTCAGCACGTTTCTGCCGTATTTTTCCCATATTTCTGCCACACTGAATAGTATTAGCAAGTACTATTACTTTCTGGTAAACATTAAAAGTTCAGAAAGGTAAGGCTATGTAACAAAGCCACATATACACCATGCTAGGCTGTGACTTCATAATGGGAAGATATATTCAGCAACAGGATACCCAAATCTTGCATAGCAAAAGCCAGCTACCACCAGGAGAGTTCTGTGAGATCTGCCTGTTGCTCAGAGGCTAAGGATGCTCAAAGCCAAATCTTTCTGTAGATTAGGCACTGCAATCCTTGGAAGTATCCTGTAATGCACTTAGTCTCCAATGTATTTCCTTTTATCCATCATGATAGCTACTCATGAGTACTAAGTCAAAGCCTTCCAGAATCAGTGGGTGTGAAAAAATCTTTTTATACTTGTGCTACTAAGTTCTGCAGAATCTAGCCATCATTTTTAAAGCCCTGATAGATTTGCACACTTCAGCTTGCATCTTAACCGGGTACTTAAAGAGCATTCACAAACTGAACATACAGGAAGTCCTTCCTGTAACAAAAACTCTTGTTATGCTAAGTTTTGAGTGCCTCAGTAGGGTGTGCTCCTAAGGGCTTCCGTGACTGCTTATTTGAGAAAGAATCTCAGCACACAGTCTCATAACAAAGAAACTGCTACAGCACTCACTGTCCTCCTATGTCTGGCATCGCTGGATAAATCAACATACATAAACAGTTCAGAGATGATCACACATCAAGTGATGTCATTAACTCTATCAGAAAGGATTTATCAGGAATGAGATCAAAAGAAAAAAATAGTGGTTTTTTTGGTTTTGCCTTTTTTTTTTTTTTAAACTTGTTTTGGCAGTCTTCAGTAAACACAGCTGTCTCAAGCAAAACTATCATCCATTTGCAGAGGGCATCACTGAATATGTTTAACACTGATCACAAGATGCTTTTTGTTCTGGGCATGCAGTTAGGACAGTATTCCGAGGTTAGGGACTCAAAGTTATTCTGCAAAACTGGGAGCAAGAAAAACAAACAAAAAGTTAGCAGCTTTAAGCAGTAATTCACAAACAATAAGAAATAAGCAGACTAAGGCATGGCAATAAATTAAATGCATGTTTTGGCTTACTAAAGAAAAAAAATAAAGAAAATTTTGTCTTTGCCTTCCATTAAAACATATCCTTACTGGCATTTATATTGCACAAGTATTGCATTTGTAGTCAAGGATAATTTAAATGTATTGTAATATCTTTCACCATAAACCTCTTTGGTCAGACTGAGCTCTCATTTACAGAAGTTTGAGAGGATAGCACATTTCACTGATTCTTTGTACTCCCACTGCAATTTATTTTGTCTACTCTGTTCTATTTCCTTACACTCAAATGATAATCTTAGTAATAAGGGATCCATCTTTTCCTTCTGTGTTTGTTCAGAACACACTGGATTCTCATCTGTCATACACCCCAACAGTAGTATAAATAGCAGCAACCACATAGATCCAGATCTGGTTATACAACTTTTGCACATGATGTTAAAACATTAAAAATATAATTTTAAATTTAGCATTCACTATTCAAAATATTGAGCAGGGCTTTTGCCAAAAAATGCACACATCAATCACAGATAACCAAACAGATCTTTCAGCTGAAACAGGCTTCAACTGGAACATTCACACATACACAAAATGACCTCTTAATACTGGTAGGATATTATGATTTTAGAGCTTTCTTAAATTTCGTTTCAACAAAGACCATTAGCTAAATATTTGCAACATGTGTTAGCTCCTTTCAAATATTTATAGAGATGGCTTACAAAAAAAAATACAAGTAATTGCAATGATTCCTTTTGACTGAAAGCACAAACACACATGCGTAAGTTTATATAACTCTGGAAGTCTAAAAAGTGCCTTAATTCACCTTAAGTCCACACGTTAGTATAGATACATATACACATGCACACTATACATACACACAGTTTAATATATATCCAGATTAGCAATCCCTGCTTGAACTTTGACCCTGCAGGGACATTGCCTCGGTATTCAAACGTTCTCCCCCTGCCCCCACCAAAGGAATAAGCAGCTTTTGGTCTTCCCACAGAGCAGCATGAGAATACAGAGAGTGGCAATGAGTGAGTCCTGAGCTGGAGCATTCCAGCTCTTGCTTTGCTATTCTCTAAGGCAGCACCGCTGGTCCCCTCTCTCTGATCCATCTGAGCATCTCACCTTGCAGGCTCACAACTCAGGCAGGCAGTCGGTAGGTTGCAATTTCACATAAATTCAGGCTGATGTAAGTTCCAGAGGTTGTGGTCCCAAATTCCTCCCTGCCCCTAGCCAGTAGTCACATTTATCTAACTGGGTAGTGAGGTTCTTTAGCCAGATCAGTTGCCTGAAAACTAAATCCTAGTTTTAAAGAGCGATTAACTTTCAACTGGATCCACATTTTGAGTGATCTATTCCTGGCAGCACTGCAAGACAGAGGAATGTGCAAGGCATTTCTCAGGGCAGGAAAGAAGAGGGTAGATTCACAGGATCCCAATGCAGATTCAGTCTGCCCTGTGCCTTCAGGACACTTGCAAAAATGAAAACAAGAGCAAGAAGAAAAAAATTCTTTTTGACTCAAATTTAATGTATCTTTTTTTTTTTTTGGCTTTTAATTTTTTAAATATCTCGGTTTGAATAGCATGTAGGCAAATCTCTTCCTGAAATGCTTTGAAACAAACCAGAAGAGCAGTCTATAAAAAAAGGATAAAGAAGTGTGTTTTCCTGAAACTTTGGTGTTTTCTTCCACAAATTAAACATTGAATTGTCCTGAATCCCCAAATTTTGATCAATCATAAATGTATTTTCCATTAAAATCTCATTCGATCACATTTGCCTACATTTTTGTAGTTAACAGGCATACATCAATGTATAATCATATTTGCTAAACCCAGTTTTTTAGAGAAAAGTAATATTAAATTTATGGAAGTAGTGCACCTTTTGCCATCAGCTGAATAAAACAGATTGGTAAGCAATATTTAAAAACTAAAGAATTATAAATAATTTAATTGGTATTTATGTTATGATTAACAACTGATGTTATATAAAGCATAAAAACCAGTCTGTAATAAACGCAGCCATTACTGTTGTAGGGAATTTGCAGAATAAAGACACAAATTTGTTGAGAGGAAGAAAAGCTGAAGAAGTACAGCGAGTGTGTGCAGGTAAAAAAAATACCGTGAGAAGAACAGAAGCCATGGGAAACACACCTGCACAGAGAGTTTTCAGTTGTGAGCATTAACTGTAAAGATTAATACAGACATGCTACTAAGAAACAACTTCCCATTTTTCATTGTCATCCCCCTTCACAGGAATGCTTCCATATGTTTGAAAACACATTCACCAGTGAAAAGAGTTATCATCACTTGAACACTGTTCTGTTATTTTGAAGAACTTATTTCAACAATAAAGGACATGCAAACTGGAAACCAGAACTGTAAGGAGCTCAGACAGTATGCCAGGGAAAACAGGGACAGAACACACCAATACCTTCAGATCTGTGATAGCTGTAGCTAGTCATGTTTTATTCCTGTCTCTATCCTCATGTATTTAACTACATGGAAGTAGTATTTATTTTAAGTTCTACTTCTGACATATGACAGCAGTTTTGGCATTGACGTGGAGAAAGGCATGGGTATGAATCTTGCCATATTTTCAGCCTAGCAGTCAGTTTTCATGTCCCCATGAGCCATTCGCTTGGTAGGATTGACTACAAGAAGACAAGTACTGTTACTTCAGGGAACCAAAAGGAGGGAAGCTGGAGGAGCAGTTCACACGCAGGACTTTCACTGAATTTCACTGAATTTTTAGAGTTGGAAGGGACCACAGAGATCATCTAGTCCAACTTCCCTGCTGAAGCAGGATTACCCAGAGCATGTTAGAGCATGTTACTCAGGATGGCATCCAGGCGGGTCTTGAAAACCTCCAAAGAAGGGGATTTCACACCCTCCCTGGGCAGCCTGTTCCAGGGCTCTGTCACCCTCACCATGAAACGGTTTTTTCTCATATTTGAGTGGAATCTCTTATGTTCCAGCTTGTGCCTGTTGCCCCTCGTCCTCTCACTGGGAACCACTGAAAAGAGTTTGGCTCCATCCTCCTTCAACCCACCCTTTACATACTTATAAGCATTGATAAGGTCTCCCCTCAGCCTTCTCTTCTCCAGACTAAAGAGTCCCAGCTCTCTCAGTCTTTCTTCATAAGGGAGATGCTCCAATCCTTGAAACGTCTTTGTTGCCCTTCGCTGGACTCTTTCCAGTAGTTCCCTGTCCCTCTTGAACTGGGGAGCCCAGAACTGGACGCAGTATTCCAGTTGTAGCCTCGCCAGTGCAGAGTAGAGGGGGAGAATGACTTCCCTCGACCTACTGGCCACACTCTTCCCTATGCAGCCCAGGATTTCGTTGGCCTTCCTGGCCACAAGAGCACACTGCTTGCTGATTGTCATTTTGCTGTCTACCAGGACCCCTAGATCTTTCTCTTTGGAACTTGTCTCCAGCAGGTTGATGCCTAACCTGTATTGGTGCCTGACATTCTTCTTCCCCAGGTGCAGGACCCTACACTTTTCCCTGTTGAACCTCATGAGGTTCTTCCTTACCCAGCCCTCCAGCCTGTCCAGGTCTTGCTGGATGGCAGCACAGCCCTCCGGGGTGTCAGCCACCCCTCCCAGTTTGGTATCATCAGCAAAATTGCTGAGGATACACTCTGTCCCCTCATCCAGGTCACTGATGACTATGTTGAACGGGACTGGACCAAGTATTGACCCCTGGGGGACACCACTGGTTACAGGCCTCCAGCTTGAACCTGCTCCATTAATCATTACCCTTCGGGTCCTGTCACACAGCCAGTTCTCAATCCACCTCACCGCCCCCTCATCCAGCCCATACTTCCTTAGTTTCCCAATGAGGATGCTAGGGGAGACAGTGTCAAAAGCCTTGCTGAAGTCAAGGTAGATGACATCTGCTGCCCTCCCCTCATCCAGCCAACCAGTTATAGTATCATAGAAGGCTATCAGATTGGTCAAACCTGATTTACCCTTGGTAAACCCATGTTGCTTGCTTCCAATAACCCCCCCGCTCTTCAACTTGTTTGGAGATGACATCTAGAATGAGTCTCTCCATTACCTTCCCTGGGATGGAGGTGAGACTAACTGGTCTGTAGTTCCCAGGGTACTCCCTCTTGCCCTTTTTGAAGACTGATGTTGGCCTTCCTCCAGTCTTCAGGCACCTCTCCTGTTCTCCATGACTTTTCAAAGATCATAGAGAGTGGCCCAGTGATAACATCTGCCAGCTCTCTCAGCATTCGCGGGTGCATCCCATCTGGGCCCATGGACTTATGAATGTCCAGTTTGGCCAAGTGGTCCCAAATCTGGTCCTCCTCTACTAGAGGAAAAACTTTCTCTCTATATACCCTCCCCCTTGCCTCCAAAGCCAGAGATTCATGAGGGGCAGCCTTAGCAGTGAAGACTGAAGAAAAGAAGGCATTCAGCAAATCTGCTTTCTCCGTGTCTTCCACCACTAGGGCGCCTGTCTCATTCATCAGTGGGCCCACATTATCCCTAATCTTCCTTTTACTGTTTACATACTGAAAAAAACCCTTTTTGTTATTCTGTAGTGGCCAAGATGAGCTCAGCTTGAGCCTTGGCCCTTCTAATTTTCCCCCTGCATATCTTCACCGCTTCCTGGTATTTCTCCTTTCCTACCAGGCCCCTTTTCCAAAGATCATAAACCTTCTTTTTGTTCCTGAGCTGCAGCCAAAGCTCTCTATTTAGCCAGGCTGGTCTTCTTCCCTTCCTGCTTGTTTTTTGGGACTTGGGTATGGCTCTTTCCTGCACTTTTAAGAGTGCCTTCTTGACGTTCAACCAGCCTTCCTGGGCACCTTTGCCCTTCAGGACTGTCTCCCAAGGGACACTTCCAACCATGCTCCTGAAGTGGCCAAAGTCTGCCCTTCGGAAGTCCAAGGTGGCAGTTTTGCTGGCCCCCCGCCTGGCTTCAGCAAGAACTGAAAATTATATCATTTCGTGATCACTCTGTCCAAGACGACCTCCAACATTTCCATCCCCCACATGACCTTCTGAGTTAACTATCAGCGGGTCCAGTAGGGCACTTTCCCTAGTCGGTTCCCTCACCAGCTGCATTAGGAAGTTGTCTTCCATGCACTCCAAGAATCTCCAGGACTGTTGCCTCTCTGCTGTGTTATATTTCCAGCAGATATCTGGGAAGTTGAAGTCCCCCATGAGTACAAGGGAGAGCGATCGTGAGGCCTCTGCCAGCTGCTTATAGAATATTTCATCAGCCTTTATATCCTGGTTTGGGGGTTTATAACAAACTCCCACTACAATGTCTGCCTTATTGGTCTTCCCCTTGATTCTTACCCATAAACATTCAACACTGTCATCATGCATATTGCTAAGTTCTAGGCGTACAATACTGCTCTTAACATAAAGAGCCACCCCACCACCTCTCTTTCCTTGCCTGTCCCTTCTGAAAAGCTGGTAGCCATCAATCACAGCACTCCAGTTATGCGAGTCCTCCCACCACGTTTCTGGGATGGCAACTAGATCATAGTTTTCTTGCTGTACGATGGCCTCCAGCTCCTCTTGTTTGTTGCCCATGCTGCGTGCATTCATGTAGATGCACTTCAGCTGGGCTAATCGTCCCACTATTTTTCTGGGAGGGCAAGCACTAATTCCCACCTGTCCATGTGCAGACATTTCTGCAGTTACCATCTTATCACTACTCCTCATGTCTTCACTGCCACATGTGTCTTTCTCTCCCACTTCAACTGCTGCAACAGGCTGCAAGGCCTTGCTGGCACCTTTACCTACTAGCACTGGCACGCTACTCCTGGGCACCACTTTAGTAACCCTGCTTCCAACCCCGTCCCCCTTCAAATCTAGCTTAAAGCTCTCTCAATGAACCCTGCTAAGTCTTGTCCCAATATCCTTTTTCCCCTTTGGGTTAGGCTTCCCCCACCTGCTGCTAGCATGCCTGGTGACCTGTAGATCAGTCCATGATCAAAGAATCCAAAGTCCTGCTGTTTACATCGGTCTTTTAGCCATGAGTTGATCTGTTGATTCTTCTTATTTATCCTTTCATCCACCCCTGTGACTGGTGGGATAGAAGAGAACACCACCTGTGCCCCTGACCCCTTGACCAGTCGTCCCAGCACTCTGAAGTCCCTTTTCATTGCCTTTAGGCTTCTGGTAGCTACCTCATCATTGCCCACTTGAAATATCAGTAGTGGGTAATAATCTGAGGGTTGAACCAGGGAGTGAATTTTCCTCTGTATGTCTTTAATCCTGGCCCCAGGGAGGCAGGTGATTTCCCTGTGGGACGGGTCTGGTCTACAGATTGGGCCCTCTGTTCCACTCAGAAGGGAGTCATCTATTACAATCACCTTTCTTTTTTTCTTAGTCGATGAGGTCCTGAGGCATGAGGGTGGGTGACTCGTCCTGGGTGACTCACTGGGTAGGTCGTCCTCTCCATTCTCATTTACCTCATCCCCAAAATCCAGAACTCCAAACCTATTATGCAAATATAAATGGGAAGGTGAGGGAGGCTGTTGGGGGTTCCGCTTGCCTCTCTGAGAAAGGACCAGCCTCCGTTCCCCCCTTTCTATTAAGTCCCCTCTCTCTGCCTGGTGACAGGGCAGGAGGGAATCATCTACTTTTATTAGAGCCTCTTCTTGCTGCCGCCCTCTTGCTCGCCCGGCCCGGCCCGCCCCCAGGCACGCCAGCCTCTCGGCTCCCCCGCGAGATTCCCGACTCCTTTCGGGTCTCTCCACTCTCCCTCAGCTCCTCCGTCTCCGGGCAGTCCCCGGCGTAAGAGTAAATCCCTACACCACTGCTATTCCTCCATAGGAGGTGATGGGGCTGAGCTGGCAGCTGAGAGACAGGAAGAGCTTTTTTTCTTCAAAGGTACCTACCCACTTTTATGAGCGCATATGCTAATACAGGCACTCACCTCAGATACGAAGAGTATTGGGCAATATGAATTTACCCTGTCCTGTTTCTACTTGAAAGAGCACTGAGATTTGTACTAAGGAAACAGCCTTCCCACTCTTGCATTTCTTCCAACTTCCCACCTCTGTTTTCAAGGGTCCAGGGAGCAGGAAGATGTCCATTGCCTCACTTCCTGTATTTGGCTTACAGCTTTTGATGTATAGTTCCTTGGCTACACTTAGTATTGTGATTTCAATTACACTGGAGTGCTTCATAATTATATAGAATCATAGAATTGTCCAGGCCAGAAGTGACCTCCAAAGGTCATCTAGTCTGACCTCCCCGCAGTAGCAGGGACACCCCCAACTAGACCAGGTTGTCCAGGGCCTCGTCGAGCCTCACCTTGAATATCTCCAGGGAAGGGGCCTCAACCACCTCCCTGGGCAACCTGTTCAATGTGCCAGTTATTTTCTTTGACAGTTACCACTGACACACACAAGTGAAGGAATACATTTTAGAGCTACGTATTAGTCTTTTGTGATACTTAAAATTCTACAACATTGACAAAATTCGTTTTACATTATAATTAATTACATCTTTTATGAAATAATGGAAATGGAGAATTAATTACAAGGCGTACAGCACATTACTACAGAACAGCTGTACAGATATTGGGAGGGTTACCAATCAGTATATTATGAACTACAACTACTTTTTAATACTAAGATGAGGTGTCTTTAATAACCTAATCCAGCAGGTCTCATGATTTGTGGGGTTTGTCCTGCCAGGGTGTGAGTCTGATAATGCTATTATGAAGATCTGTAAATGAATAACAATTTACAGCTGGATCTTGGAGCATTTAGAAACATTCTTCATGCTGAATTTTCTTTGAAGAGACTTGCCAGTTGGTGACCAGATGTGACACAACACCCCTAAACCAAGAAATACTTTCCAGGAGAGTCATAGAATCACAGAATCATAGAATTGCCCAGGCCGGAAGGGACCTCCAAAGGTCATCTAGTCCAACCTCCCCGCAGTCAGCAGGGACACCCCCAACTAGACCAGGTTGCCCAGGGCCTCATCGAGCCTCACCTTGAATATCTCCAGGGAAGGGGCCTCAACCACCTCCCTGGGCAACCTGTTCCAGTGCTCCACCACCCTCACAGTGAAGAACCCTCTCCTAATCTCCAGTCTAAATCTGTTCCCCTCCAGCTTGAAGCCATTGCCCCTTGTCCTGTCACTGCAGGCCTTTGCAAACCGGTTCTCCCCAGCCTTCCTGTAGGCTCCCTTCAGGTACTGGAAGGCCGCTATTAGGTCTCCCCGGAGCTTCCTCTTCTTCAGGCTGAACAACCCCAGCTCCCTCAGCCTGTCCTCGTAGCAGAGGTGCTCCATCCCCCTGATCATCCTTGTGGCCCTCCTCTGGACCCTCTCCATCAGGTCCATGTCCTTCTTATATTGAGGGCTCCAGACCTGCACACAATACTCCTGGTGAGGTCTCACCAGAGCAGAGTAAAGTGGAAGAATCACCTCTCTGGACCTGCTGGCAACGCATCTTTTGATGAAGCCCAGGATGTGATTGGCCTTCTGGGCTGCAAGTGCACACTGCCTGCTCATGTCCAGCTTCTCATCCACCAGCACTCCCAAGTCCCTTTCCTCAGGGCTGCTTTCTAGTACCTCACCCCCCAGTCTGTACTGATGTTGAGGATTATTCGGGCCCAGGTGCAGAACCTTGCATTTGCTCTTGTTGAACCTCATGAGGTTCACCTGGGCCCACCTCTCCAGCCTGTCCAGGTCCTTTTGGATGACATCCCATCCCTCTGGTGTATTGACAACACCACACAGCTTGGTATCGTCCGCAAACTTGCTGATGGTGCCTTTAATCCCCCTGTCTATATCATTGATAAAAATGTTAAACAATATTGGCCCCAGCACGGACCCTTGAGGAACACCACTTGTGACTGGTCTCCATCTAGACTTTGAGCCATTGAGTACCACCCTCTGGATGCGACCATCTAGCCAGTTCCTTATCCACTGAACAGTCCACCCATCAAATCCGTACCCCTCCAATTTGGCAATCAGGATGTTGTGGGGGACCGTGTCAAAGGCCTTACAGAAGTCCAGATAGATCACATCCATAGGTTGCCCCTTATCTACTGACCTAGTCACTTTATNGGTCCAGGGAGCAGGAAGATGTCCATTGCCTCACTTCCTGTATTTGGCTTACAGCTTTTGATGTATAGTTCCTTGGCTACACTTAGTATTGTGATTTCAATTACACTGGAGTGCTTCATAATTATATAGAATCATAGAATTGTCCAGGCCAGAAGTGACCTCCAAAGGTCATCTAGTCTGACCTCCCCGCAGTAGCAGGTACACCCCCAACTAGACCAGGTTGCCCAGGGCCTCGTCGAGCCTCACCTTGAATATCTCCAGGGATGGGGCCTCAACCACCTCCCTGGGCAACCTGTTCAATGTGCCAGTTATTTTCTTTGACAGTTACCACTGACACACACAAGTGAAGGAATACATTTTAGAGCTACCTATTAGTCTTTTGTGATACTTAAAATTCTACAACATTGACAAAATTCGTTTTACATTATAATTAATTACATCTTTTATGAAATAATGGAAATGGAGAATTAATTACAAGGCGTACAGCACATTACTACAGAACAGCTGTACTGATATTGGGAGGGTTACCAATCAGTATATTATGAACTACAACTACTTTTTAATACTAAGATGAGGTGTCTTTAATAACCTAATCCAGCAGGTCTCATGATTTGTGGGGTTTGTCCTGCCAGGGTGTGAGTCTGATAATGCTATTATGAAGATCTGTAAATGAATAACAATTTTCAGCTGGATCTTGGAGCATTTAGAAACATTCTTCATGCTGACTTTTCTTTGAAGAGACTTGCCAGTTGGTGACCAGATGTGACACAACACCCCTAAACCAAGAAATACTTTCCAGGAGAGTCATAGAATCACAGAATCATAGAATCATAGAATTGCCCAGGCCGGAAGGGACCTCCAAAGGTCATCTAGTCCAACCTCCCCGCAGTCAGCAGGGACACCCCCAACTAGACCAGGTTGCCTAGGGCCTCATCGAGCCTCACCTTGAATATCTCCAGGGAAGGGGCCTCAACCACCTCCCTGGGCAACCTGTTCCAGTGCTCCACCACCCTCACAGTGAAGAACCCTCTCCTAATCTCCAGTCTAAATCTGTTCCCCTCCAGCTTGAAGCCATTGCCCCTCGTCCTGTCACTGCAGGCCTTTCTAAACAGGTTCTCCCCAG
>QJSC01018987.1:141170-341486 GCA_003697955.1 Calidris pygmaea | reverse complement strand
TCACGTACCTTGTCTTCACTTACAGTGGGAGGGACTTTGTCACCCTGGTCTCCAACTTTTGTGCCATCAACACAAGAGCTAGGAGGAAGGGGGTTGCCAGTGAAGACTGAGGCAAAGAAGTCATTGAGAACTTCTGCCTTCTCCTCATCTGTTGATACAAGTTCCCCACTGTTGCACATCAGGGGGGGTACATTTTCTTCAACCTTCCTTTTCTGGTTAATGTACCTGTAGAAGCCTTTCTTATTTTTCTTTACATCCCTTGCCAAGTTGTCACTTGTGAACCATGGCTCACAGGTGAAAAACAAACTGTGATCCCTTGTGGTGTAAGCTATGACTTACGTCGTTACCATGGTGCTCTAAAATGCCTCCTGCAACAGATCGATTTAAAAGTAAAACAAGTCCTCTAATGAGCAAACTTCACTGCCTAACTGAAGCGGAGCTTTCCCAGCTTTAGGTGAGCGGTTTCTTAAGGACAGCGTTACTTTGAAACAGGAGAGAACAAGGGAAAAACAAAACTTTGCATAGAAGTCTTTGAGAAATAAGCAGTTGTGGTGTATGAAGACCTTAGCAGTCCCCAGACTTTCACAGAGGAGCGGATGTCTTGAGCATTATAACTTCACATAGGCCCATGACTGATCATAACTGATGGAGGGATAGGCGAGCCCTGCTGCAGAAGACTGCTGTGAAGGTACAGCGGCGAGTACACAGAGGCTGGAGGTAGGTGAGCAGGTCAGGTGGCCAGGTGAAGCAGCTGCCACGCGTTGACCTGTGAAAGCTGAGTGGTGCCACTGGAGGTAGAGAGTAAACATTATCCCGTGAACTTGCAGAGACCTGTGACAAGCAAGTAGGCTTGCCAGAGGTACAGGGCACCACAGTGTATCAACCTGTCCTGCAAAAGCCTGACAGTACACCTACATAACAAAGAATATCATATGAAATTTCCTATGTTCCATTATCCAGAGTGTGATCATCTAACAAGGTTCAGTGGCAGCTGAATACGTGTAAACATTAAGAGGCAGGCAAAGAATGATTATTCAAAGCCTGTAAAATAAAATATGGAATATGAGGGTTTAAGAAAGAGCAGGAATGCCAGTGGTTTTCAAGACAGGCATGAGGTTATTGCAATTTAGAAGTAAATCAGGATAACAGGAAATGATTAAGGCAAGAGAGGGATAGAAACAATGAAACAACCACAGGTAAATTCAGAAAGGCTAAAGATGACCTACGTGACCTGCACTGGAGTTGAAACTTTGTTTCAAAGGGTTATGAAAGACAAGTAATCCTTTGGATCCTGTGGCCAGCTTCAATGTGAGAAGAGTTAGGACCCCTGAGTGATTTGTAGAAATTTCCTAAGCATAGAATGGACAGGGATATCCTTTTTTCCCATCTTGAAGGGATTAAGGAAAAATAGCAGTAGTCAGAACTAGCACTTCAGAGGTCCCAACTTGCAGTTTTGCTTAAACATTCCCAAGACATATTTTTTCCAAGACATATATTTTGTATCTCCGAGATTCTAATTTTGCTTTGTATTACTAAATTACTCTGTGTAAGTCATGACTGAGTTTGGCAAATATGTAGACAAAGCCTGCAGATCAATTCCCTGTCTTCCATCTGGTAAACTGATACCATGGCTGAGGGAAGCACACTCTGCTCCTCTGGAGGAGAAAGATTTTGGTATTCTTCCAGTATTGACACTAGCCTACAGAAGTAATGGCCACCTCCACATTTTCAAGAGGTCTTTGTGTTCTGCCTAGAAAAGTTGCTGTTTCCAAAGATAAGAGGGAATATCACTCTAGGTAGCTTCAGTTTTCCCCCTAACTACCAGTAGCTCATTCTCTCTCAAAGACACTTTTTTCTTCTGCTTTACCGCTAGACATCTCATGAAATTCCAACCTAATCTACCTAATTCCAGCTGAAGAATGTCCTTGAAAGCATAGGTCTCAATCCTTTTAGTGAATTCAATAGTGCTCTAAAATTATTACATAGATCAAGGAATTGAAGGGAGAAGCCAGCAGCAACTCATGAATTAATTCCTAGATGATATAGCTTGAGTGTGGTGCTAAACCAAGCTTAATCACCATTTCTATTAACTAAAAAAAAAATTTAAAAAAAAATCCATAAACCCATGCAAAATAAAGAATTTTGTCCAACTGTTTTGTTTTTGGTTATTAAACCATTGTTACTTTAATTCTAACTTCGAAGAACTGCACAGAAATAAAAATCTAGCTCCTACGTAATTATTTCTTTGGCCAAACACCATGAACACACACCTGTATACATAGGGGAGGCTTACTAGTGTTCACACAATATCAGACCTCTGTAACAAGAAGAGAATTCACCCCAAAGGGTAAATTTACCATGCTGTGAATGGGGATTTAGTCGCCTCACTGCCATTAATATTAATGAGAATCGTGAGGCCTGATGCCACTCTGCTATTTTTTTTTTTCCTAGTTGTTCTATTTAGGCAAAAGCAATTGCTGATCTGGAACAACAGAAACAAACACATGATATAGTTTGGAATTATTTTCCTTGTCCTATGATTAAAAAGACCTTACAATGAATAACAAAGCAACTTCTAGCTGAAACCAATCTGATTACAACCTCCTGGATGGCTCATGTATCACAGTTTCCTTTTTTTCAGGACATAGGCATGGTTAATACATGGAACCAACCTCAGTTTGACTAAGCTGTGTCTGAAGGTCTTTTCTCCTCCAGAAGTCCCAGCCTGTGGTATGTTAGATACTTATCATGCTAAGCCCCTTTGAGGGACAGTCTTGCTATAGTATGCAGCCTTGGAGCTCAGACCACACTGGAGAAAGTGACCTTTGTTCTTCCGGATCTGCATGGGCCCTACCTTCACCTACATAAATCTGCTGGGTCATTGTGGAAGGGAGAGAAGAACTTCTGTGAGCAGTTGCCTGCACGCTTCATAACATTGTAACATTGCAGGTGCGATCATGGTGGCTATGAATTATGGCAGTATATTGGAGGGTTTTTCTATTTGTTCTTAAAAATGGAAAAAAATAAATGCAGCTCCTACCAGTTTGAAAAGGCTGCCTCTTGAAACTATTTTTAAAACATGAAAAGCTGCAGTGTTCCCCAAGTGCTATACATCCAACAGTTCCCAGTGCTAAGAGCAACTAGATGCTCAACATTTTTGAAATTAGGAACAACATTCAGAAGCTCCTGTTCAGGTATTGTCAAACATATTCATCCTTACGTTAAAGTAAAATACAAAAGACCTTCAAAAACCTTGCATGGTGTCATATTTTTTCTGTTTCCACTCGAATGACATGGTCACTCTTCAAATCCATTCATTAAAATCAGATGACGCAGACCAACCTTCACTCCTTTTCACTGAAAAAGTTAAGTGAGATAGATAACATTTGGTTCCATAGAGCTACCTCTGGTGATACAAATAGGTGGAGTTCTCAGGTACTATGGAGTTTACACAATAGCTTCATGCCATACTTGAAATACACAGGAAAACTGGAGTCAAATTCAACTGTTTCCAGTGGCCAAAACAGACCCTTTGACAGCTGGAAAATAACAGAGCATACCCAAGCTATAGAGGTTATAGAGGACTCCAGTCATCATCAGCACAAATTCAAACAAAAAATGGACTCATTATCAGCTCCCATACAGACCCAGCACACAGAGCAGTGAACCATGCTCTTCTCTTCTCCCTCCAATATATATGTATATTTATATATGTATCTTACAATTTTCTTGTCGTGTGGTAGAAGTGGGACAGTTAACCAATCTTTCCCTCTATGACAGCTTCCCGCCACTAAATCTGTGCTCATCCATACAAACTGCTGCTTAGTTGGTGATGCTCAGCAGCTACCTAGAACTTGGGTCTAGAAAGGATTTAAGAAACAGTTTGTGTTAAAAGGGATATCCTGATTTCTAAGGAAAAATGACTTTTTTTTTCCTTTAAAAGACACTTCCACTATCCACACTAACAGCTTGAACATGAATCCAGTTTTCATTATAAAATGTGTCCCTTTTAAATACAAAATAGCATTTTAAAATGTACACACCATAAAAAGGTATAGATGTTCATCTGGTAGAGAATATTTCCTTCCCTATTGTGGCTCTCTTACGGAGAAATATGCTTGCCTGTCTAGTCATAACGTCACGAGCATCCAAACTTTTAATAACTTAAATTTGGGCAGAATGACACACACAACCAATAGAGCCATCAGTAAAGCCAGACAACTGTAAAAGAGTCCAAAACATACAAAAGGAATCCCACAAGCCTGAGTCACTATTTACATTACCTTTACCTAGATCTGCTAAAGGATAGCAAATTCCACTCCCTCACTCCGCATGTACACGAACAGTTGCTTTTTCCCCTTAAGACAGTTCTATCCTTCTTCAAAGACTAACTTCCATAGTCAGATAGCACCAGCCTTTTCTCTGCTGGAATCTGTTCCTGAATCTGAGATGGCAGAGACTGGTAAATACCACTTTATGGCATTCCCTTGGCACAGGTGCCACTGCACCTTTAGTTGGTTAATTGCGGGGGAGGAAGGGGTTGTTTGCGGTTTTTTGTCTGTTTTTTTTCTTTCTTTCCTTTTCATATTTTTGCAAGGTTTTTTATTATCTTTCTCTCCCTGAAATTCCAGTTTTAATTTCTAACCCCTTCTCTATCGTCTCCCCCACCTAAGCCATTCAAGAGTATTCATCGCCACTTCTATAAAAATAGTCTGGATATTGCTCTGGTTTCTGACCTGAGAAAAAAGTGACAGTGGACTTATGCTTACTATGACATAAGATTGTCCAGAAGCTCTGGACAATCAAGACTTTTCCATCGCCAGTTGCATCAGAGACCAAAACAGAAGTAGCAGGGGTGGAAGATCCCTTTCTATGAAACCACTTACTGCTTCACTTGAAACTGCACTTTTATCCTGCAGTGAGAAGGCACGGCAGCTCTGATTTATCCTCCCTGGCTCTGGAAGAGAATGCTATCTCTGCTTACTGGAAGATGTGCCCCACTCTCTGCTTCCATAGAGGAAGAAGTGACTCAAGAACAAATCCTAGTCCCTATTTTTTCCATCACCACAAGCTAAATGAATTTGTTTCTCATTGTTGTCCTTGTTTTTCAGTTTCTGTGGGTCAGGCACAGAGTTTTCAGGCAGAAATTGCTTTGAGATCTATTTTCAGGCCAAAAAGCACAAGGGAAGAATAGAGAGGCACCATCTTAGTTTAGGTCTTTTATAACATAAAATATATAACGTATTAAAAACAGGGAGTGTTTATCTACAGTGATGCATCAGTGAGTCTCACTTACGCAAAGGAGTTTCCGACAGACCTCCCTTCTTTCTTTTACATGAGGTGTGAAAGCATGAGAATCAGAAGCAGCAATTCTTCCCCAAAATAACAAGCCACACAGCAGGAATGCAGAAGTGATCACTTCCTTGGTACCAGAGACACCTGTAGGTGTGTTTGCTGCCAAAGACAAATAGGCAATTGCCTGGGGACAGCAAAGCAAAGAAAGTCCCATTTCCACTACAACAGAATCTCTGAAAGTCAGGATTTCTTCTTCTGCCAAAGAAGAGATGCATCAGGCAGCAGGTGGTGCAGATGGGGCAGTCCTCACCCAGCACCTGCAGAAGCTGCTTCCTCACCCCAATCATCAGCAACATGTTTTCTGGCCTTTAAGGGGTCAGAAAAGCAGATAATCCCAGGGCCAAAATCCCCACAGTATCTCATATTTTACTACTTTATTTTCATGAAACGACTATTCAAGCTGGACTGGATTTACAGAAGTTATCACTGCTTCAGCCTCCAAGTCTCCTCTGCAGTCACTCTAGTCACTGCAGCGTCACCAGTGCAGTGCAGCATCCCTCAGGGCTTCCTCTGTTGCTCTTCACAGTGTCTCCATGGATTTAATTTGCAGCTTAAAATTTCTACTGCAAACAAGACCACTGATAATTAAAAAATGTTTTCATGGGTTCATATGTGAACAAACCAAGCAGCTGATTTTGTTACTTTTGTCCCCTCTCCTACAAGTGTCCGGTTTGCTTCCTAGCAGAGATGTATAAGCCATTTCTGTGGGTTTCTCATCTATCGAGCATTTTGTGGAAGTGAAAGTAGCTCCTCCAGCAGGTGACAGACCTCAACACAGCACACAGTGAAATGAACACACAAATTTGGGAGGCTATTTCACATTTCTATGAGGCAAGTGTGACAGAAACAGAGCTGTGTAAGGATATATGTAAAAATAGGATGCTTCTTGCCCAGCTCCCCTTTTAAATATCACCAGTATGCACACCCCAAAACTACCACCAACTGAAATTCAGGATATTGGTGCCTCCTTTTCCCAACCTGCAGACGACTGATGAGATTTATCCAGACTGGCCCAAGAGCTCTATATATGTCATTGATAACATACAGGCCCATTTTTGTACATCTCTTCAATTTTCTCTAATTCCCTTGGAAGCCATTTTGACTAAGGTACCTAATAGCTGAGCATTAAGTGTCTGGATGTTAATTAAAATACACAGAGTGAGTCTGTGCCCATTCATCTATTCAAGTCACAACACAATCATTAAACAACAGGCTTAATAGTATGAAATATTCAGCTTTGACAGGACAGCCATTCTACCTAGCCTCCAATTATCATGGATCACTATTTTAATACTGACTGAAACACACCTAATTCCCATGGGGCTACTCCAAAATCCTCTCTAAAATGGAGTCATAATTCCCTCTTAAATAGTTAATCAACTTGCCAATATTTTCATCACTTCACTACCACTGAAAACCTTGCCTTGCCTGTTCAACTTTAATTCTATAAGAGCTGTGTATTACATTTCAGCCCATATAAGTAACATACAGCATCAGAACATGTTTTAGCTAATTAATGCTTCTGTAACTAGAGTCGTTGAAAAATAACCATCAAATATTTATATTATTGGTAGACTAAGAGGCCCCCAAAGAAGTATTGCCTTGTTCCAAGTGCTGTCCTAAGAGAGAGTGAAATACAAAGTCCAAAGACCCAGAGCACAAAAGACCCCCGTCTGCTTCTAATACTACAATACAATGCATTCTCATTGGCTTCAGGAGGTGTTGATAAGCATAGATAAAGGTCTTGGACTCATATTAAATTTCCCTATCCTTTTAAAATTAATGTCAGCCATTATTAAGCTTTCCTCTGCACTTTAGATGAATGAACATTTTGAGACAACTATAACATTCACACTGAGCACCTGCCAGATGTCACATAAACTAAGGGCATGAGATGCTTTTCTTGGAATCATCCACAAATCACGTTGATAGATTTTGGAAAAAGACATCCTTTTTTCAGGCTCTTAATTACCACTAAATTAAGCAATATCCATAACACTTTAACTAAAAGTTAAAGTATTTTATACCAAAAAATGTTTTGTGAAGGAATAAAAGGTCTATGCAAATAAATTAAGCTCTTGGCCATTGGGATTTCACTTTTTCACAATGAAAATTATTAGTGTTAAAATAAGCTACATATGACATAAAGCGGATGTTAGGGAAAACAGCAAACCCAAGAAAGCAACTCATATAGCAAAAACATTGATGGCACTGCTCAGCAGAAGCCTCCTTAGCTAGAGGTTGGGATAGAAATAGACAGAGAAAGAAAAAGGCCTTTTGCTTTGAATAATTTACCGTTATATTATTTTGGCTGTTCTTGTCCTTTACAGTTGGCAGAAGATAAAGCCTTCCCCCACTGGCAAATGGGGAGAACCTTATTGTGACAAATAGTGTAATTTAATCCCATAGGCAAAATCTAGCTGTAGCACTATAAACTTTGGTTCAGGTTGGGGAGTGCAGGAGGGGTTGGTTAGTTCATTGGTTGGTTGCGGGGTGGAGATGGTTTGGGTTTGGGCGGAGGGGGGTTAGGGAGGTTGTTTTGCTTGGTTGGTTTGTTTTTTAGTTTTGGATTGTTTGGTTTTTTTCACAAAAAATCAGAAACATGCCTTGGACTATCAAACAGAAAAATCCAGTCACAATCACTATCATCAGTAGTGTTGTTATCAACAGTACTGCATAAGATGATACATTGAGGACCTTAAGGAATTCCTTGCCTCAAAGCATTATGTAGCCAACAGAGCTTAATGAGACACCTTTAAAAGTATGCTGCCTCTAAAATTCAGGCTAGATGAGCTTCTTGGAGGATAATTTACGCTTGGTTCTAAAATTATCATCTTCCCCTTAAAAGATATTTTCATCTCCTAAATGCTGTTTAGCAAAGCACAGTTCATTTCCAACGTGCTCGAAAATGATCCTACTTTGTCAGAATGCCAAGGTGCATCTCCAGTGTCTTCTTATTCTATTCCTATTATGCTTTGCCATACATAATACTAATTGAATACAGTACATGTTGCATTTCCAGTCATTAAAACAGCAGTACATCTCAAATTTAAATGAACTACTGGTGCTCCACATTAGGTGAAACACAACAATCGGTTTCCCCAGGAACAAAACAAAACAGAAAAAATCAACCCCAAGAGCTGCTTGCAACGTCAATGGTATTTATTGGCCTCCCTGGGAATCAAGGTAGAATATTTCAGGATACTCTTAAGGTGACCCTATCTCAGGCAATTCTTTCTGTATCTGATGCAAAATTTGACTTGTGCCACTAGTGCTAAATAGGGTTTATTTCGAGACGACTGTCATGGCTTTGGCAGCTCACTCATAAGGGTACATATGACCTGTTGGCATTCCTTCACAGTTTACAAAGACACGCCAAAGAATTTGGGTTCTGGCATGGACACCTTGGAAAAAGAGTTTTACTGTGCTTTGAACCGTGTTACTTTGAAGAAGAGGAAACAAATCCTGCAAATGCTTAACGCTATGCAGATTAGTGTGTTTGCAGGATCTGTATTAGTGGGGTCTAAACTATTCAGTATGCAATATTTTAAAATACAAGGTAGCTAATTCTATATACACACCAGCCTTATTTTATCTAACTTCATAGAATGGTCAAACAGGCCAATCACAGATGTAACCATTTCTTTTACTAGTAGCAAACTATGCAACACAATAGTTCTGTGTTTCTATGCTTCTGTCATCAGATGTGAATATGGAGTTTCCTCTTCTGCTGTATTCTTTCTACCAAATATCACTTCCACATAACCCTAAATTATGATAATTCAGTTGTTTTCATGGCCACAGGCTACACTGGACAGCCCAAATGTTTTGATTTGAAGAGAAGATAACCAGCCAAAAAGCTCCTTAAACTTGGCCTGCCACTTGTGGTCTCTGACACAGAATATCAAAATCAAAAGTTGACAGAGGCAGTGTTTGTTATAACACATGGATTGATGCTATAGATCAGGTATGACTTGACTTTACCAGGAAGCGTGGTAAGAAGGTTATCAAATCTCATTATGACCACCCATCATTATGGGTACTCAATGTCACATATGAAAGGAAAAACTTGTAACACTCAATTTCCTGCCCATTGCCTTCATTGTCCACTTTATCTGGGACATGCAAAATAATGTCCCAGTTTAAGAAGAGGAAAACAAAAAAATCTAAGAAGGTTGTATTAAGAGAGAACAAATTTTTTCTGGAGGATAGCAATAACAAATGATAAAAAGTTATAATGAAGTTGAAAACTAGTCAGAAGTTCCTTAACTCACAAATAGTAACTGGGTGGATATGGAGACAGACCATAATCTTGCCTATTTTCCACATATTCAAAAAATTGCAATACTCCCCTCTCCACAGACAAATTATATATCTTCATTTATTTTCTTGTCTCTATTCTTTTACACGCTGAATTGACAATACAAATGAGAAAGGTGTTTGTCCCTAATTATTCAACATATAAAAAACCTATTAACATCATGTCAACAAACATGATGCATTAGCATCAAGGAAATTCCCACATTTTCAAAAAGATAGTTGTAGAAAGAATGATTTTTACATTGTCATAATGTTATTCTATGTTCCTAGAGATGAACTTCCTGACATCTAAATATTTTTAGCCTAGAGGAACTAAAATATCCCATGAGGTTAGTAGACTGAGTAGCCCAATGCAAAAGATGCTGTGCTTAGTTCATTTAGATTAATCAAGCTTACAGTCTTTATAAAGTAGGGTTAACTGAGATCATAGATTAAGCAACTTTCCAGCCACAAGATGATAGATGCCCTTAGAAGTCATTAAATGCTGAATCAGCTGTATTACTCAGTGAATATATCCTTCATGACTCCCAGAGGACAATGTCTCGATCCCTTTTTTTTTTTTTGGGGGGGGGGGAGGTTATTCTAGCAATGACATTAACAAGAACCTAACTGCATAGGCCATTTCAAGAATAATTTTTTCATCTGTATAGCTATTCTAGGCCACCTAGAAAGGACAGTGCAGAGGTGTTTATTGAAGACCACAGACATTGCAGATACCCTTTTGCCTTCTTCCTTTCTATTGCTACTGCTTCAAGTAAAAACTGATGCTGATAGAGGAAACAGGTTGTATTCAGGATATCCTATTGTCCTTAAATTAATATTTTTCTTTGCAAGAATGCAGGAGACATATGGTAGATAAACCAAGGCCTGTTCTAACTCAAGAGTCCAAAAGTGGAATCCCTCATACAGGAGCGGCAGCACAGATGACTCTTTTGAGTTACCTTTGCAGCCAGCCCTCTGAACAGGAGATCAGACTAATCTTAGGACCTGATCCAGAACACATGGCAAGAGTGAGATATGCATTACAGAATATGCCTCAAATTCCAACAATAGTATGAAAATGATCCACTTGTTATACTAGTGTTATACACCAAAAATATAACATGCTGTGATTAAGAGTATTCTGAGTTTAATGAATCTATAGACATATATTCTTACCAGGAATAAAATCAGAAGTTGTTCTCATATCAGTTCAACATACAATTTTAATCAACATATAAGGCCAGCTGTACCCTTCACATGTGCCTGATCAGCACATTCTATGAAATTCACAGCAAGGTAGCAGACAGCAGCTTCAGCATGTTTTAACAGGAGTTAACTAGCAGGAAAGAAAAAAAAAACCAAAAAAAAAACCCCAAAAAAACCCCAAACAGTGAAGTGGGAAAAAGAAAAGGAATTAAAAGCCACATGTCTTGGGCATGGAAGAAAAGGATAATTCCCTTTCAGTTTCTCAGGAGATTCTGGAGGGAAAAACACTTTCCCTTTTGATTAGACAGTTTGTGTTGGGGGGGCAGGAGTGACTGCGTACATACAAATATACAGGTAGAGAAGTGATGGGATTGCATTTTTTGTAGTTTTCAAAATCAACTAATTTTTCTCATAAAAAAACTGATCACCAAATAATTTCCTCAGAACATTTACAAAAAGCCTTTTCTTCTTCAGAAGGAAAACTGTGACATTTTTTTTTTCCTGATCAGCTCTCTATGACATCATTTATTACTTTGTATATTATTTAAGAGTGCATGTCATCACTTGGAAGACGTCCCAACCAGAATTTGAATCCAGCTGGACTTCGGGTAAGTAATGAGTCAAATAATTAAATCCAAATCTCCGCCTAGACTTTTCAGGTTCTGATGAAATTCAGAAATGCAAGAAGCCTCCAAAACCAGCTGTTCTCATGGGCTTTATGCAATTTGGTTATAAAAATCATAGCAGTAAGATAGTCATGTGCTAGCAGTATTGAACCTTAACCCCAATGCTTAGCATAAAAGAATCAGAATCTGAGATCACTTTGTTTCTGTTCAATGCAAGGATGGCTCAGCCAGGCTATGCAGTGAAATACAACCCATAGCCACCTGCAATTTAGCAAACTGAGCAAGGAAAATGTTAAAAGTCAAACGGGCTTTCTATTTCTTTCTATTTCTGCCAGTGATTTAATGTGCGTACACTATGCCAAGTCAACTAGACTGAAATTTTCAGATGCAATCTGCAATTTGGCCCACCTTTTGGAAGTGTTGACTGGTTGCACTGAAAGCAATACGAGCTGTAAGTTCTCAGCACCTCTGAAAAGAAGCCCTATGTTTCTTAAATTTGGCGTCAGAAACAATAGAGCACCTAAAACTAAAACCCAGTGGGGACTTCCTTTTAATGGATATAAAGATCCATGGCTTTCAAAGAGGTCCAGAGGAATAGCACAGTGCTCAGTGCACCAATATGGGATTTGGAAGACCTGTGCTCAATAGACCAACTGGCTGCAGTCAAGTGACCTAAACCACAGTTCCCTGCTGATATGACCATAGTGCTTTCCAACATCATGCACATGTGGTGAGAATAAATACGTTAAAGCCTGGGAGGTTCTCTTGTTGCAGCATAGGAGCTGTTCATTTTGTGGGTGGAATGAAGAAAATGACACAAAACTTACGTATGGCTGGGAACCGAATAATTCCGAGGAAATAAATCTCTTAACAACGCTTTGTATTCCACCAAATTACTTAAGAGAGCCTTTCTTCATTTTAACAATATTAAAATGTAAACGTGTTGTTTGGTAAGAAAAGTGTGTTTGCTGCGTGCCGTAAGAAAATTTAGATAAAGAAATATGTTTTCTCCTGAAGTAAGGTTAAAGTTGTTATTCAATAGTGCATTAAACAGCAGTAACAACTATGTGTTTCCCAGGCAGTAAGAACCGAACAATACAGAAACACCTCCACCATCTTATTCTTGGCTTTACACCATATTTTAGGCATGCATAAAATACCCTGTACAACATATTTCTGCAGATCCCTAATTGGGCGTTGCCATGGCAGCAGCATTTGACCCCGGGGGTGTTCAGCACTGAACTACCGTTCAGCAGTAACAAGCTGTCTTTGGGATTAAGCTTCTCAAGCTGTCCATGAGACATACCTCCGGACCACCCTACACGTGCTGCGGCTGCAGAGGTGACAGCGGGGGTGTCAGTGGGGCTGTGTTTGAAGGAAAGCAACATATATATTCTTATTTTTAAGGGTCGGCACGGGTGTGATTTGCCTCTCAGTTAACATTGATGCAGGGCAGGAATGAAGGCATGGCCAGAGCTGCGCCCACCACCCAGTCACCACACCAGGCTGTCCTGGCCATGGTGACATCCTGCACGTAGTCACCTGTGACACCAAAGAGGTCATTACCCATCAGGGCACCCGGTGCCGTGCGTGAAAAGCAACTCTCCCCCCTCTTACCTCAGGGTCTTTCTCAATCTCCAGCCCTGCTTCCAACAGGTTGCGCTCGTACTCCTCCCGCTGCAGCCGCTTCTCCTCCTCCAGGGCATCCAGCGGGCCCAGCTCGATCACCTCCACCCCCGGTGGCCCTGGCTGCTCCTGTAGGACACGCTGGCCACCATCCTGCTGCTGCGGGTCAGCGCGGCTCTTCTCAGTCCCTCCGTTCGAAACCAGGGCCAAGGCGGCAGATCTGTGTGTCGGCTGAGGTGAGGACACGCCGGGCAGGTGCCGAGCCAGGCGTTTTCGGTAGTGGTAGGCTAACACGTAGTCGACCTTCCTCTTGCTGTCCCTGAAATGCATGCCGCCTGGGGACGCCTTGTCCACGGCCCCTCCTTGCGTCCCGTCCAGGTAATTGTTTATAATCTGGGAGAGAAACACACGAGTCTCACCAACAAGAAGGCCAAAAAAGCCCAAGAAGGCGGCTGGCCCAGGTTTTATCTCCGCACAAAAGCACGTAAACCTGCACAGAGTTAAAACTGAAGGCCAGCTGGGAGTCGGTATGGCCTACAACAGCTCTCTGCAGGCCAGATGAAGTCCCGCTGACCTCCACCAACCAAAGCCAAATGAGAGTGGCTAAAGATGGTGGCCTTATCCCAACGCATGGGATATCTGCCTCCCTACCTGCCCGGCGGGTGCAGAGGCACACACCGACATAGTGTCTGTCCTCCTGCACTTACACAGACCATGCAGGAGAAGAGTGGCTGGAAAGCTGCCTGGCAGAAAAGGATCTGGAGGTGATGGTCGACAGCTGGCTGAACGTGAGCCAGCAGTGTGCCCAGGTGGCCAAGAAGGCCAACAGCATCCTGGCCTGTGTCAGGAATGATGTGGTGGGTAGGACTAGGGAAGTGATGGTCCCCCAGTCCTCGGCACTGGTGAGGCACCTCAAGTGCTGTGTCCTGTGTGGGCCTCTCACTACAAGAAAATTTGAGATTCTGGGATGAGTCTAGAGAAGGGCAACAAAGCCGGTGAGGCGTCTAGAGAACAAGTCTTATGAGGAGAGGCTGAGGGAGCTGGGGGTGTTCAGCCTGAAGAAAAGGGGGCTGAGGGGAGACCTTCTCACTCTCTACAACTACCTGAAAGGAGTTTGTAGAGAGGTGGGGGTTGGTCTCTTCTCCCAAGTAACAGGTAATAGGACAAGGGGAAATGACCTCAAGTTGCACATGAGGAGGTTTAGATTGGATATTAGGAAAAATTCTTTACCAAAAGAGTTATCAAACACTGGAACAGGCTGCCCAGGGAAGCGGTGGAATCACCGTCCTTGGAGGTATTAAAAAAATGTGTACACATGGCAGTGTTAGGCTGATGGTTGGACTCAATCTTAAAGGTCCCTTCCAACCTAGGCAATTCTGTGATTCTCTGATTTTGAAATGGGATGGATAAGTGAGAATAAAAATCACATTACAGATTGGGATGGGAGAAAGGATGTGCTGTGGAGCAAAGCTGGGCAGGGGAGGGAAGCAAAAATCTGTGTGCAGGAAGAAAGGGAAGCAACTGGTCTGAGCGAGAAGAAGAGAAATATCCTCAAGGTAGTACAAGAGCTGGACAAAAATGCTTTGGAAAATAGCAAGGATTAGAGAGGATATGCCCCATGGATTGCTGGCAATGCTATCTGACCTGTATTTTAACATATTATGAAAAGACTATGTAACTAGCCAATAATGCTGCAAAAGGAATGATTAAAAATCATTCAAATTGCCTAAGTTATGCTCAGTTTCCCCCTCAGACCATCTCTGCCTCCTTGTCTCCACTACCTGAACCCTTCTGGGGTGAAGCTGCTCCAGTACTAACCCCCACCATCATGGCCCAGCTTGCATGGCTGTTACCAACCATCATTTCCAGCTCAAAGCTTCATCTCAAAACCCTTCACAGAGCTCTGTGCAGTGTCATTCGAGTGACACCAGCCCTCCACTGGCTGGGAAACAACACACAAACAAACAAATAGGGTTAGCCTAATCCAAAGCAATCAGCCCTTAACCTAATTCCAGACATTTATGTTTCCCATAGGTAGCTATACAAGCAAAATCTTGACAGGTACCTGTTACAGATTTCCTCTCTCTCCCTGCTTCCCCTTCCATTGCGTGCATTGGTAGTCTTGAATGCAAAGTTAACTAAGCATACTATATAGCAATTTTCTTGTTTGTTAACACAACACGAATTTTTGAAGGTATTATATAAATGTGCATATTGTTATATACCCAAACATCTCCCAAATTCTTGCTTTTCGTTGCTTGGCTTCACTTAGTTTCCCACTTAGTAGCTTGCAATCACCATATCACTAAATAAATCTTGTTTTATAGGCATACTACATCGTTCATTCTTTAGTGAAATTATCACCAAATAACTTTTTCTGCTTACACTTACCACATACTTTATGAGTACAGTGTATATATATAGTCACTTTAGGCATATCTAAACTTACACTCAGCATTACATTCTGGCAGATTATAAAACTGCTTGGGAGATAGCATTTTATGACCCCATTTCCAAGTCAGATACATTTTCATATACTACTCACAGGCAATCCATGCAAACCTCCTGGATCCATCTCTGCCACAGTGAAGAAAAACCCCTTGCAGATTTCTAGTCTCTCTTCCAGAGAGTTTCACGCCATGCAGCGCAGAAGTGGTGATGTCACCATTGCCAGGTCAGTGGTGCAACGCAATGCATTAGCTGACTTTAGAGAAGATGAGCTTTAAGCATCATCTCCTCCCTTACTGGCAAATGTGGGCAGAAATGAGAAGCACAAACAAAACACTAGAGAGGGAACAAGGAGGTTGGAGAACATGAAAAGTCGCTAAGAGGTTTTCCTGTTCATTACCTGTGCGTAGCCAGCTGCCACATCCCAGCCACCTGAGAGAGCACCATAGCAACATTTGATGTTGCTGGAGTTACACATAATGAAACAATGAGGAGTTAAAACAACACCTCTCCCTCCCTCCCTCCCTCTCTGTTGACTCTTCCTCACTCTCGGCAGCAAAGTGATATCCCCATTATTATGGGTGTCTGTTGCACCGAGAGCAAACAAAAATTCCCACAGATTTCAGTAAGGACATTTTCTGGCCCTAGATTTGCACTGCTTTCCTCACCGTGGGACATTCTGGCACAAGAAGATCTTATTAGGGAGGAACACAAATTAGTTACAATTTGCAAAATGTCGCTGAAGCAATTCTCAAGACCTTTCTCTCCTCCCCTCTCACAACCATTATAAAATTCAGAATCAGTGATTCAGATGACCATCTTCAGTACCACATGTTAATTGCTTCTTGACATTTCCAAGACAAGTAGCCAGTGCACCAAGCAATAAGAAAACATGAAGGTAGGATCAGCATTTCATGACAATTTTATTTTAGTCCTCTACTAGAGTAGCAATTAGTTCTTGCTGTACGCTAAGAGAGCCTACTCTTGTATCAGTTTACCTTCATAGTCACTTTTCCCGATACGGTGTGGATTTGCCCAACACACAGGAGGAGTGCACCTTATCACAAAGGTGTTAAAGGTAAGTTAAGGAATATAAAAATCCCACTTACAGAACTGCTGAAGGACTCCGTACAGCTTGGTGCTTCAAAAGCTCCATTGATACTGCTGCTGTGAGAGGAAGTCCGGTTTTGAGGAACTGTGAGGTATTTGCTGTTGTATGATGAAAAGGAGTACCTTGCTGATTTTGCTGTCTTCTGTCTGTTCAGAGTTGGGTGTGAGGATGTTAGAGGGAAGTCTGAAAATAAGAGATAAGTATTGTAATATAAAGCAGGTTTTGTGCAGGTATTTTCCTAAAGGAACGGGAAATACAGCAGTTAATAGACACTATTCAACTTCAGAGGCTGTGCTTCAGTAAATAGAGAGGGGTGCACACAACTGCAGAGGAACAGCGTTCTTACCTGGATGAACCACTAGGGAAGGGGGAACAATGTCACAACACTGCCTTTAGCGCAGAACTGCCCTGGTTGGTCAATAATGTTTGTACCCCTGCACTTCCATAACGAGGTTAGGAGCTGGACAGTCTGCTTTGCAGCTGGCAATGTACCTCCCAGGACATGCGCAGGGTGTGTGTCTTAAGTGACTGCTGCGCCCTGGTTCTCTGCGTGCAGCATTCGTGGCAGATGGAAGCCAAGTCACCGCAAATGAACTGAGTCCCGTTTGCTTATGGCTTACAACTAGGCCTGAAATGGACTGAAATGGACTTCTAGTTCTAGACGTTCTTCTAGCATGATGTGATCAAATCTAGCGGGATCAGTATAGATCCAAACATCTGGCTAACCGTCATTCCCCACTAAGAAATCTTAGCTTTTGGACATGTAATGGTGTGGAATTCACATAAAGTACATATAAGTTTATGCCTACGTGTTTTGGCTTGAGGTACCACTCACAGGTCTTGAACCCTGTAGTTTTAGGTGTGTTCACCATCTCTTGTATTGACAAATTATACGGTCACAAAGCAGAATCATGTAGGGTCTGATGGGGTGGGGAGTTAATTGACATCTCCTGTTCACCACCACCTGACATATCACTGTGTACAGAAGCAACAGAGTATGAAAAGAATGCTTGGGCATAGATTGAAATGCAGAAAGTCAATCCCATACAGGCAGTAGCACAGTGAAATAAAGTATGATAAAAAATAATGGGTACAGAAACTCTTTTGACATACAAATGTTTCATACTCTTTCCCCCTCTAGTGGTGCCATAACTAAAATGGGGTTGATTGATCTTTACCCATAGTTTCTTTGAGAAGCTTAGTAGAGTGAAAAACTATGGCTGTCCTTCAAGCATTAGTGCTTTCTACCAGAGAGAAGACGAGAAGACCCATCCGTCCAGAAAGTTAGCCCTGCTACCACTTAACAGACAAAGCATTATGCCTTTCCAGTCAGGACTTTTGTCTTCCTCAGGAAGAAGAAATAACTGGAACATTCATCAGCTCCCATATATCTTACCGGACCATCCTGGGAATGCTGCAGTTCTCTTCCCCCACCTTAACCTTATGTCTAAGGAAACAAGAAGCTTCAACAGCATAGTGCAGTTAACGTTCAATCTGTTGCGCTGTGTTATCAGAAAGCAATTTTACCCTTCTCCACAAGAAAGTGCTGTGAAATTGGAGTAGTTTACTCCATACCTTCCTCATGGTGATGGAGACAGGGGAAGAAGGAAGGTGGAAAAAGCTGTGTCTCTTGTTCAGTGTTCATGTGACTGAAGACTGTTTCTCCTGCTTTGCTGAAATTGCTAACTGGTGCCAGAAATGCCTTAAATCGCATCTCAAAAGACAGAGCATTGAAGGAGGTGTTTGTATGCAGGAAACCTATAGAGTTGTGCAGTGATCATCATCTTCAAATAATTCAAGGAAAATCTAAAAGGATCCATTCTTATAGACGGTGATAGCAAAACTTTATCTCTCTCATTTTCTTTTTTTTTTTTTTGGCGGGGGGGAGGGGAGATTGCTAAAATGCCAAATTTCCCCCCCTTATTTAATTGAATCCTTTTTTTTCTTTTTATTTTCCGGAGAGTCTAGGGCAGACATACTACTAATCTTCTATGCCCTGTACACAGGCTGAATCTACTTACCTGCAATCGTGTGCTAAGAGAGGAGTCAGTAAAGTGGTAAAGAAAGGAATGCTTGGGGGGGTGGGCAGACCCCTAAATTATTCTTATGTTTTCTATCAATAATGGATTAGGGTCCTGCAGCACTTGAACAGTACCGTAGATTGACTCGCCAATCTCCCTTTTCTGATCTCTCAAGGAGACTTGCACTTGGTTTACTTTAATGAAGCACATAATGATGCCACAAGGGAAACTCTGAGGAAAATAATTAATAAGTGAAGGTTTCATTCCCAAAGGCTGCACACAGCATTTCTCCAGTATTCTCAGACTAAGCCTAGGATATCTCACAAGACCTTTGCACAGTCAATTAAAGACCTTTATTCTTCCCAGTCCTTTTCACTGGGCCTAGGAAAAATAATCTGCATTTCATTTGTAATAAAATGATTTCATTTCGATTATGCTTTCCAACCTCCAGAAACTGTGTCATGAACCTGAGGTTAACACTGGTAAGCAGGTGAGGCAGTCAGGGACTTCCAGTTGGAATAAGTTTTTCAATGGAAATGCAATTTCCATATCTGACTTTGGAAGACTTCTGTTCTCCCAAAAGCTTTTAATCTTCCCAAGTCAAACTGACTGAATCAAAGTGCTTTGTTGTGAATGAATTCCACATTAGACAGTGCCTGCCTGTGGTACTGCACTCAGTACCTCAGGGGCTTCTGCTTCAGATGCTGCCTGACCTCATTCTACCCTGTAAGCCTTTACGACATCTGGCCTTACATGTTCTCATTCTGTAAATATTCTAGAGGAATTAGTATCAATAGAAACAAGCTGTGTATGTCTGTGTGTGTATGCGCATATATATATAAAAAATTTTATACGTGCACACATGCATAGCTTTGGTACAGATATATATATCCCCAGAGAACAGCAATAGAGTGAATCTTGAATTCAACCTGGAAAGCAAATGTTCAAGAACTACACTCATTCTAGAAAAATAGCCTGGGAGCCATCCCTCCAGTCAAAATTCTTTAAGTTGTAAATGGCTTCCAAGGACAAGGTACCTCCAGGACAGAGATCAGTGACCAGCTCTAGTTCCAGCACCAGTTCACAGCCAGTAATCACCTACTTGCTCACACAGTCTCTCTAAAATCCTTTGCTTTGGCTTTTTGTAAAGTTAGGGGTTGGTGGCGTGTGCACCAACTGACCTCGCCGTTTGAGTTTCCAGTTCCTTGTCTGAAGTGTAATGATGAAGAGGCTGCACATACTGCCAAAAGTGGAAGGACTGAGAGGGTATATTAAAGGCCCGTACTGCTTGTGAAATATGCATTAAGGGACTCTAACTAATTAGGAGATCTGTATTAAATCCTGAGTAACAGCCAATTATCCGATCTGAGTGGTCCAGATGGTCAGATTATCATAGGCACAACCGCTTGCAGAATACATTGTAAATGGTTTGGCTACCCAGGGCACAGACACTGACCTGCTTTCATTTATCTTCCTCTCTTTCCAGTTAAGCATCAGAAGTGGGCTGCATTTCTGAAAGACACCACAGTCAGAGGTATACCTGTACTCACACAGACTCCTCCGCAAGCCTGTTAACAACATCTGCAATTTAGGAGCATTTTTCGGCAAACTTGTTATTCCTCCCACCCTCCACGTAGGTCTGGAAAAGAATTATCTGAATCTACTATTTCTATCTAGCTTGACTTAAACATATCTTTGTTAAAGAATATATATATAAATAAAAAGATGTACCATGATTATACATGTGTTCTTCAGGTCCCCACTAAGTTAATGACTTCTAAGTCCTGAACATGCTGAGTTGTTGATTTCAATACAGCCAGTTATGCCTGTAAAAGTATGCAAGTATTTTCATAGCACTGCAATTTTCTCTTTTAAGCTGCCACCTCTTGTCTCTTCAGAATACCAATTAATATTGTTTAATATTTCAATTAAAGACTTTCAGACACAAGGGAATTCATGTTAATTAAATAAGCCTTGGTCAAGCTTAAAAGAAACAGGACAACAGAGGAGATGCTTAGGAATAAATTTTTATGTAGGAAATCCATTCTTTATTTGATATTACTTGACGGAAAAGGTGCAGTAGGTTTCATTAAAGATAATTTAGATTAGTGCAGTGTTCTCAAACTCCTTATTTGAATAAAAGAAGGATAGAGTTTGACCATTAAATTTCAGATATCTGGTATTTCTTTCTTCGTGATGGTTTAAGAACTATTTAGATGTTTAGTCCCCTACTGCTTAGTTGCTTCTACTAAAATCAGTCCCATAACTAAACTCAACATTAGACAATTCCCTTGATAAAGAGTTTTTCTTCTCTGATCATATTCTGGAGGCAGAGAAACAAAGGGAAAACGCTATTACATACAGCCAAATGTAACGTGACACAACTGAAATACTGATTCCTACTCAGAGCATCTCCTTGCTGAGTGTCCTGGAAGGCTTGGGATGTGGCAATTCAAACTGAATATTGAAATGGGTTCCAGACAGGCAGACACACCCAGGCTGTCAAAGGCATTATCCAAGACTTCTCATAAGTGGTTTTACCCTTCCCATCTGCAATCTGAAGGTACTTTATGAAAAGTCAAACCATAGGCTGCAGATTTGGATCTTGTGTCTCTTAGTGGAAACTGCACTGTAGGAGAACAGGTAGGAAATGGCAAACCTGAAGAAATGATGTTTTCTACTTCTAACTCCACTTCTTTCTCCCGTTGGCTGAATCCCCAGTTTCATTCCCCAGGAGGTCTGCTAGCCCAGGGCATATGGCTAGGTCAATGTGATGAAGATGGAAAGTAGGGGGGGAAAATCAGGGGATTGCTTAGGGCTGTGCTGCCTACCTTAAGCCTTAGCAGGACTGTTCCATCACTGATCATGTCTTAACCCTTGTTACTTCCTCCAAGCCACATCCTAAGTTCCTCGTCTTCATGGTAGGCTTCATGCCCTCTAATCACAAATTTGCTTTAATTTGTACCACGCTGCAGTAGAGAGCATTAGAGACAATCCAAAAAGCTTTGTTGCTCTTTAATTCCTGTGATTCTTTAACAGCTCTAATGGTAGCCTTGAAGACACATTGGAGGAAATCACACTCTGCTGCAGCTGTGTTGAGTTTGGTGGAGCTGTGCACAAGAAGCAATTCTAGCACAAGTTGAGCTTCTTCCCATATCACCATGCACTTTGAGACTATAATGATTCAGGAAGCTGTTAATACACAGTAAACACAGACACTTGTCCATAAGCCTCTGGCCCTTCATGTGAAGGCATGTTCACTGATTCTTTAAAGTATGAGTTACTGACACAAAGGATAATAACAATCCTTTTACAATCATTTTAGGGAAAAGGAAGCCTATGGCCACCTGTTCCACAGGAGAAGGTGAGCCTGGAGCAGAGCATGATACGGCAGAGTGACCTTCTGACAGGGAGACCAGATGCAGAGCAGCAAGTCCAGGTCAGGGTCAGGGCTGGAGACAGCGGTCAGGGTTTGACACAGCTCAGTGATCCCCCAGCAAGCCAGCAGTGACAAGGCAGGTCGGAGGGCAAAACAGGAAGCACGGCCTCTGGGTCCAAGTCAGGGCCAAACCAGCAAAGGTCTGAGACCAGGTGCAAATGTGGCTCAGGCAGGGGCTGAGCTCAGCTGAAAAGAAGTTCCCAAGGGAAAGGAGGGCAGCTCACCTGAGCTTTCCTCAAAACAGCTCTAGTTGGTGAAGGAGCTGGCCTTGCTAAAGCTCAGCCAGCTAAACTCTTCAACGTGGCCAACTAAACACCTAGAAAGGGGATGCGCTCTTGGCCCTGACAGTCTCTCCTGAATTGCTGCCAGAAACAACAGCATTGCAGTGTCTCAGACAGGGGCAGGCAAGGAGGAACACAGCTCCTTGCTGGCTTTCACTGACCTGAACAGCTATGGTCACAAACACAAACGTAAAAACTTGTGGTTTTGCTCCTTTGGTAGACCCTTGTAAACAGGAGCCCCCCACCTCCGGCATTAGGAGCAGGAGGAATGTACCTAGGTTAACGGAGATGCTCATTCACCTCTGGCACACACCATGAGACAGAGAGTCTCTTAGACTATGAACCTGAATGGTCAAGAATAAAGGAAATTGAGTAGAGCTGTAGAGATAGATGTGAGAACCACACGGTACAAAACACAAAAACGTGAGACGCCTTATGAATGTTTACATTACCTGAAGACTTAATGGAGCTATATCTACATAATAGAACTGTGTGTATAACTTTACAGACTCCCCTCCTGTTGGTTTTGATTGTTTGGTGGGTTTTTTTTCAATTCCACTTCACATGTAACGATTACAGAAAATACCTGATTTTTCTGACGTAAAGCTTATATTCAGGACTAAGTCCAAGAGAGAAGGTCCTGAGATAGGAAAAGGACACTAGAATAAGTCAACAGACATCAGCAGTATGCATTAAATCTAATGGCTCTTTGCACACTGTGGTCTGATATACAAATAATTTTAGGAAGGGGACTGGATGGGAAAGCACAGAAATAGCAGAATTCAGTGAGGTGCATGATAGCTTGGAGTTCACAGCAGAGCTACGGCCCCAGAAACAATGAGATAATGTGGAAAAACCACAGAGCTTTGGACCGCAGCAGTAAAGTAATAGCGACAGAGTATCAGCACAGAACATTATTCTACACTTGTACACTGGGAACTCAAACACAAAAGTTTTATGCACTGAGAAGATTTGTTTCTTGCATATGGGAACTGAAAGCTCACTGCTGCACATTGTCTTCTGAAAAAGGATGTTGTTCACTCCCCCCAGTTGCGTTGCAATAAGGCAAATTCAGATGGAAAAAGCAGAAATCCAGCACTTCTGCCTAGTGATTGTCTTTTTCATGTAGATCACAACACTGACCCACAGCTGCACTCCTAGGCTTCAGAAGAAATGAACTCTGCATGTTTCATCTCTGAGCTGTCTGTATGTAACCTGGGCCACAGATTTTTTTTTTCTTTTTTTTCTTTGGTTTTTTTTTTATAAAATCCCGAAAGAAGACAGATAAGTCCTTTCAAAGTATTCGTTTCTCTGTTCCCCACCCCCTTTCCACCTATTCAACTTCATAGGCAGCAATTAACAATAAAGCAGAGAATAAACTTACCGGGCGTGTGTGTTTCCATGTTGCCTGGAGGTTTGGCTGGAAGTTGCGTCAGCGCTAATAGGATGTGGCTACGCTGATCGTGTGCACAATCTGCTTCTGCACTGGCTTAAGTAGTCAACAGCACTAGCAGCTATTTCCATCCTGGCTTGATCCTGCTGTAAGCAAGCCACAAACCTGAAGCTAATTAGCGAGACCTTCTGTTTTGGTGACTACTATCATGGAGGAAAGAGAGAGGAAAAGGAAAAAATCCCATGACCCGAGAGTCCATGGCAATTCTCTGCTGGAAATTCAGCATCTTGTCTTCATGCTCCATAATGCCTCAACAAGCAACGCAACAACAGACATATTGTCCTAATTCCCCAGAAGGCAGTGGAAGAGAGGAAGAAAAAAAGCTAATGCAAAACCAGGGCTGTACAACAGAGACAGTTCTGTCCCAAAAACTGTAATTCAAGGATTAGACTATCTTGGAGGTTGTTTCTGTGGGGAAGAGTGTCTTTTTATCTGCAAAGCTTTACAGTGCTTCCAGGTAGAAGGTAAGTGCAGAAACCTTTTTATAAGGCTCTATCTCAACTACTCAAGTTACCTTACTGCCTGGATGCAGCACTGTCATTCCTGCATGAAATATTCAGGGGATTATCTTGTAATCAACTGTCTAATCAGAACAGGTGATGGATCCTGCTTAGCCTTCAACCTTATAATTTAAGCAATGTATTGGGAAGAAAAAGTGTTGATGACTAATACTGTCTGAGGAAGGACTTCTATTTGCTAATGATAATTGGAGGGAGGTGTAATTACTTGGAGTTCAAATATTTTTCTTCTTTTAGCCTATTTAGGACACTGCAATAGTTTCACTAGTGGGAGAGGGGGAAGTGGAATTTCTCAGTGACTGAATACAATACAGTGTTTCTACTAGCTTGTGAATTAGGATCATGCATTGGGCCATAATGGACAAGAATAGCAGTTTTCTATATCAGAGAGAGATGTACCAATATACTGTGGCTAAACTATCAACGATACTGAGTTTGTACGGGGAGCAGTGTGGCTGTCGTGTCCCAAAACTTGGGCTGGGTGCCGTAAAACTTTCCCAGCAAGGCTAAGAAATACACATGCTGCTTTAGACTCTGGATAAATTGTCACTAGGTAGTTTCCCCCTTAATGAAACAGCTGTAGACAGACCAAAGAGAATGAGATTAAATTAGATGACTGTGTTTATTTGTTTACTTCAGCTCAGCTGAAAGAGGAATTTTATGAGTAACCTATATTAATGCTGTATGCCTGACTTTACTTAAAAGGGAGAGGAGTTAGCACCCCTGACTCCATCTTGAACAGCTTTATACAGGTCAGTCAAACTTTTCTGCGCTACAATATACTCTTGACAAAAGGGGAAAAGTAATGATTAGGGTCTTTGTGCATATAGGGAAGATAAGTACATTAAATGTTACAGAATACTTTTTTAAACACTTACTTTACTACTCACATGGAATAATGCCTTCAGATGAGGAAAGTTAAATCACCCCACTCTTCTTAGTACCTCCTTTGGAATGGCATTTCCTAATTTCTAAGTAATGTACCAACAAGTATCAAATAGTTGTTCTTCTTACTCTGCTAGTATCTTATGTTAATCTCAGAACTACCTTCAGTTACAAAACAGGGAACAGCCTGGACACAATACCCTCTGGACTGACTAGTCTAAAAACTGTTAGATTTCAGAAATGAAAAACAAAATGATAAAAAAAATAATAAAAAGGTGTTCTCAGTTGCTACAGATCTCTCAATGTATTCCATGCTTACTTTGTACAGGGCAATGGTGCAATCACATAGAGTTCCTGGTAACTTTTGCTAGGAAAGTGGGAGCAGAGAATACTCCAAGGGAAGCAACTGTTGAACTACTTTTTGCCTTGATGCTTTATAACCAATTAATATGCTCCCTGGATACAGAGTGAACCTACTGCTTTGTATACACATACTTCCAGGAGAGGCGGAATGAAAACTTGCTGAAAATTATGCTATTTCATATCCATATTATATGCTGCACCAACTAAATGCTAAAACAGAAAGGCATACACACTAATTTTGGAGCAGTATAGGAATGTACAGCTGGGTCCCACTAGAATCCATGTGGACACAAAGCTCTGCCTGAACAGGTTCAAATTACTAGTTCTTATAAGACATAAGGATGAGTTCGTTACAGGATGAGTTCGTTACAGGTAATACAGTTAGCTGAGGTAATAAATAATATACACAGGAGGCAATATGATAGGAAGCAATATCCAGCTGGTTAAAATGGAACTGAATCTGTAGTCTATTTTTAAGGCCACTTGTCAATGGAGAAAATCATATCTTGGCATTACTGTGTTTCCAAGTCTGAGCCACCTGAGTATGGTGTTAGCTGATAATGCAGAGCTGCGACAAGTAATACCACATTGTGTTTCACCTGCTGTAGAGGAGTGGTGCTTGCAAGTCTGTAAAAGTTAGCAGAGAGATTAGATGCTTTTAATAATTCAGAAGTTATGTAAGACTCCTCTCCAAATCCCTTTAGTGTTGCTGTAAATCTATCCTGTAGTACGCTCAATGATCCAGCCAGTCTTCTGAAGTGGTGGGAAACCTTCTGAATCATTGGCGGAAAGGCAAAGATTAAGATAGCTCAAAACAAACAGTATGTAAAAGTTGAAAAACAATGTTCCTCAAAGCCTGGATTCTGCTGGTGAATGTCAATAGGGCAGTCTGACGAACAGCGCTGTCTGATGTGCGGACCCACCGCTACTCGTAATGTACACAGCTCTCTATTAAGCAGATACTTGAACGTATACTTGATTACGTTCTTCACTTCTGCCAGGAAAGAACGCTTCTGAAAACATCAGAGTTGCACTAAATAAAACTGGGCTGTGTGAAAGGCAATCAAAACCCGCATGGAGGAAGTCTGAGCCCAATGCCTTACTGGCACCATTAAAACCTTAGATGAAAGATAGCTCGTTTGGGGAGGTTGCCTGAAAAAGTTTGATTCTCATGCCAGCAGGTCAAGGTGAAAAATTTATTACCTTCTCAGTCTGTTAAGGGAGATGTTATAATATTCCCTTCCTCTTGCTCTTTCCCGCTTTTCTGTTTTTGTGACAGGATTTTCAAGGAAGAAAATTCTTCTGCCCTTGAGCTCAAGAGAGCATATTGTCTTTGCTTGGAATATATGGGTGCTACCAAGGCCTGAATAATAGTAACGTATAGACCATACAGAAGTCCAGAGAACTCTATTCTGTAAGAAAAAACAATAATTTCTCATGGGAAGTATTACGTACCTACTTTAATCCTTGACCTGGCGTGGATGCCTGAAAGCAGAATTGCAACCAAGGAAGCTGAAGAAAACAACACAGTATAGGCCATATTCTTGTACTGCTGTAAAGTCTTAATACAGTCCTTTTTATCTGATCACACTGAGTTACTTCTGCTATAAATATGATCCTATAACCAAGCAGTTTTCCAATAAATAATCTGGAACTCCTTAGGAAAAAATACTAATTGCTCTAGTATGAAAGCCAATATATTTAAGTCACTTTCTCTCTTAAGACACTTAGACCCACAAGATATTTCTTGTTAATTGAGGTAGAAGTGATGAAAGCAGGAATGCTTGCCTGTTGGTTGGACAGATCTGTCCATCCACCTTGTTGCTGTGTGTGTCTGTTTTTCAGAAGTTCCAGAAAACTGTGGCTCTGTGTCCCTGTGGATGCTCCTGTGTGTTCTCCCTGTGCCAATAAGCTGGTCCCTGACTTATACAATTATCTGATTAGAAGACCTGTCTGCAGCCCTGAAGCCTTAGGCTGCAATCTCATCAGCTTTCACGAGCTAAGAAAGGTCAGTCTGAGTGAGGGCACCAACAGAAATAAAGGGGCAGTCCAGCAATGGTAAGGTGAAGAGGAAGGCATTGCCTTTTACCTTCTATCCATTCCTTTTCTCTGGTCCTCTCTGATGTTGCAGGCTGTGGCTCCAGGAGTTGCTCATTTGCAACTGCTGTGCAGTTGATTACCTGGGTGACCCAAATCCATCAGTCAGGGAGCTTAATATCTGGAGCCACTTACAACAAGAAACTAGTGCGAGGATGGAAGAAAACTGGTGACAGAGATCTACTGCAGTAAGTGGAACTGATGCCAATTAAAACTTGGTTTCTCTTTCTGGTTTTTTTTTTTTTTGTGGCACCATAACAGAAGAAACAGTGATGCATAGAAAGTCCTGCACTTCTGGTAGCACTGTCCAGTGATAGAGGTTGTCTTGAATGAATAATAAGGGGAAAAAAGGGCCTACAATTCAATATGTGTTGAATCCACAGCTGAATGGCAAAAGAGACAAAGCAGGGATCTGCCTGGTTCCTCTCAAAAAGGAATACAACTCGCCTTTCTAGTTGAAAGCACAGAGGGAGTTTTTGTTTGCTCCAATAGGGAGCCATTCATGCAGATGGGTAGGTGTTTTGACCCGGTTAATCATGTGACATTGGCATTCATGTGACGAGCAATAGGTCTTCATCTCAAAATTTTCCTCCCTGGGGCAACGTTTTCCAAAATTCCTTCAATTTCTACAGATGCCAACCTAAAAACTGCACAAGGATAACCTGATTTCCTGACCTTTTCTGCTAGGCTTCTCAGGAGCACTTTTACCCTTCAGGACTTCTATATAGGCTTTTTACTAGTTCAAGAACACTTCTACTACAGCAGGAGAAACTATGATTTTTTTCACCCATAACCTATTCCTAAACCTTAGTGATTCCATCACAAACATATGGAAAGTTTGGGGTTGATTTATATATATTATTTTTTTAAAAGTTAATTAAATGAAAAATTTAAATATTTATTGTCTTTCAAAAGTGTAAATAGAATGAACAGTTTTCTCTCTCTCATATTTTTGAGAAATTAGTACTTCCCAGTGAAACTGCTGGACTGGCACTAGATTCCACCAGGATCAGCAACCCTCTGGTTGTCTCTTGATTTCCATGGCCTGACCAGACCAAGTAGAGTTTAAATCCTGCTATATTTATCCCTGGCAGCAGTAACTAAATCAAACCTGCCACTGACAATTCTGCATTTGAAAGAACTCTAGCTCTTGTAGCTAATGCACTGGATGAAGCTTTAGTATCAGGGAATAAGGGAGATTACTTATGAACTTTCTCTTCAATTGGTACGGAAGTGCTAAAGTAAATAAATAAGAGCTATCCCTCAACCTCATCCACAAATACTGAGGACTTGAAGAAGTTACACAGCCTGTCCTCAGCACACATTTTTTTTTTTTGCATTCAGCTTCAGGAGGAACATCTCTATGCATCACAGAAATACATCTGGTTGCCCGAGACATAACCAGTATTGTTTGTGTACCAAGAACACCACCCTCTATGAAATCTTATGCCATAGTGTGCTCCCTGACTGGAGGTGGAAAAAAAAGACCAAAAACCTACAAGTCCACAGTGTGTCACTACAGTCTGAAGTGGCAAATGCAGAAGTAATATCTCTGAAGACAATGCTAAATGCTTCGGGATATGTTCTTTAAGTAGAAGCAACCGTTTCTGTTACTGTATTGTGGGTTTGCTTATTTTTTCGGCATTTTTAATAATTTTAATTACTCTACCTGGTGATGATGAAAGAGAACAATACAACCTGCAATATTGTATCTATAAATAATGCCAAGAATAATCAAAAAATGCTCCACTGTGCTAGTAAGTTTTATTGTTTGCTATGTTGATACCATTAGTTAGTCAGGAATCTACTGGATAAAATGGTCTACAAGGGTGAAAATGAGGCTTGCACTGTAAAGTTCCTTCATCATAAAATTTGAGATTACACAACTGGGCTTCTTGGAAATATTCAGTCTGTACACTTCCGAGAATCGCATTCACACTGGGAGGCAGAAGGGATGTAATGCTGCACCACCGTCCCATTGGCACACCGGAGGGGGATCGTGACTATGGTTGTTTGTGTGGCTGTACAGCAGCTGCACAGGTCTTCCCATTTCCCTGTCTCAACAGAGTATCTGGTATAGCTTCTGCACTTGCCCTAAATGGAAAAAAGAGATACCAAGTTTGAACAGTGCCCGACCTCAGCACAATCAGAATCCAGGTTCTTCCCTTCAAAACATCGATGGACAGCTTCACACTCTCATAAATAAACTTCGGAGCCTGAAGAAGGATATGAGTGCTTAACTGTAGACTCAGATCTGAAAATCAGCCTCACCAATACTCTGATGAAAATTCTTTAAGTAGAAGGTACTAACAAAGCCACTTCAGAGTCATTAATTTCTGGTGGAAGCAAAGGAGAGTGGTAGGAACAAAGCCTTTGTGTCTAACGTGCCTTTTTTCATGCTGACTTGAACAGGGAAAATTCAGCATCACCAAATTACTTTAGGAAATAAATGCCAATGAGGTTTACACTGAGCAAGTCAATGAGAAGGACAAAAATTGATGCTCCACTTTCTGAAGTGAAGCTGTAGTGGAGGCAAAGGTTTCCCTTGTGAAAGAGAGAAATGGGGCAAGGGCAGGGCTTGGGGTGGGGGAGATTGCTTTTGTTCCTTACCTCACAATGAGAAATAGGCACTTCCCTTTCAGCCACACATCCGTTGGTATTCCTGTACTGCAGTCTGCTACTTACTGGTCGACATTCCACTTCTACACCTACCAAGTTAAAAAAAGTCACACACAAAGGCCACAGCTGAAAAGCCCAAACAAAATAATTGTCATCAGACTCAATACAGCTCCATCACCTTTTTGATCCTGACTTATAACTTGTTCTCAAGTTACTTCACTACTCTCATTTACTTTTTTTTTTTGTAGGTTGTGCCTCCATTGCAAAAGCAAGAGACATATGCAATTGAGATCAACAGGGAAAAGAGGTAAGAAGCCGAGATGCAGCTTCTTTCTTAAGTCGGAAAATAAGGAATATCCTTTGCAAATAATCTTGTGCTAGTACCACAAAACTCTAACGAGAAAATATGCCTGTTCACTTATGTACTTAAAACCTGGAACACTGCCCTCAGACAAAATAACCAACTCCAGTTGCCAAAGCGTAACATAAGAAAGGGAAAACTGGCTTCTTAGACAACTTTTGTTCAAAGCCATGTAAGACTCTACTGAACCAAAGGCATCACCCTGACCTGTGCTTTGAACTTGAGAGAACAAGTTCTTTGCCCAATTCTTTATGGTACTGAGGTGTCTGAAAGACAAAATTTCTTAAGACCTGGGAAGACAACGTAACCTATATCTAAGTTCCTCTGTCCATGAGAAACTGATTATTCTCTTATCTGCCTTTTAAGAATAATTAAATTACTCTGGTTTTACAGCAGCTTTGCCAAGCCTTGGTGTTCCCTGTAGAGTATGCAACAGATTGTGTGTTGCTACTGAGTGCCCTGGTGGAAAGATATAAATACAGAGGAGAGGCAAAGAGAGTTTGACATCTAGAAGTATCTGATTCAAAGCTAATCACCGTCCTTCAATTGATAACCCATGGTTAGTTGGCTGGATGCAGTATGTTGGCTTTTTTCTTATGGAGGTCCCCGAATAGAGAAGCAACCAGGAATAAGACTCTGCTGTAATACGGTACTTTTATGTTTTTAGCTATGTCCAAGCAAACATCAATGGGAATAAGGATTTGAAGGCCCATAAAATATCGGCTGGTTTAGGCAGGCAATATTTCACTTAGATCAGTTTGCTTTTGCTGCTACAAGCAGGTATAATTTTTAAATCACTATAACTGTTAAATATATGTATTAAGCTGTGCTCATTTGGTACTGGATTTCTCCTCTCCTCAATTGCAGTGATAGGCATTGTCAATTAGTAGAGCCTGCCCACCACCTTGTCTTTTAAATCTTAAAATCTGTTTTTTGTTAATAAATAATTGTCAGTATTCCTTACTTGAAGCTTTATTCTACCAGGAATTCTACTTCCTGGTAGAATAAAGCACTCTTAACTAAATTAGACTGTCATCAAATGGCTCAAACAGGTATCTCAATAGCTTTCTGACTTCTATTTCTCAAGCCGTAACTCAGTGCTTATACAGAGAGGCAACGGCTGCAAACTCTCTAGGAGTTAACATCCTTCATCAGGGGTATTATTACAGCAGTTACTGTGCCAGTGTGGTGATGGGCTACTATGCTGGCCATCTTTTATTTATTAACACATGCACAGAGGAAAAAATAAAAATAAAGAGGTAACAGAACACAGGCAAGATGTTGATGCTCTGACCTTAGAAGAGAATATCAAACTTTTGTTACTTTTTGTTTTTATTTTAAATGAGCTACAGTATTATTAATTTTTTACTTACAAAGGAGAAAACTGAGAGGTTGTCTGTTCACAACAGCATCAGAGATTCATTTTAGAAATGAGAACCCAATCCTGCAATCCTTCCTCATGTAAGCAAACCCTTCCTATGCTCACAGACTGATTGACATTTGGATTTTCTACAAAACGATGCATGAAATTAAGAGTTGCAGGACTGACTCCTAAACTGCCGAATTTAAGATGCAGTCAAGCTGTTCAATAGGAATGCACTTTTAACAAGCACTTCTCCTACCATTTTTTAGTTAATACACCACCAAAAAACAATCAAAATTACATTACTGATACCAGGGATTTTGTTCTAAATTCATTTTAGGTTGATTGATTATTTATGAAGTGGTTGCCTCACATATTCAGTATCAGGTTATGTGACTTGTCAACCTGTGTGTATAATACTGTTCCCATTATCTTTAGATGAACAATGAAATAAAACATTCATAATTAACATCTGCATAAAATGTGGAAAGTATCTATTTCTTTCTAAGCACTTGTGAATACTGTCAAAACACATGTTCTAGAGGAGAAAACATGAAGCAGTGTCCAGTGTCAGAGGGTGGACTTGTTCGATGTTTTATTTTAACCACATTGCTTAGGTCTGTTTAATTGAACTGCATCTTATGCAAAAAAGTAGCTCCTTACTCAGTAGCTTATACTCTCTGCAATTTCCATACAAAACATTTTGGCTTATTTACTTACATGTGTCACAGCAGGTATTGCCAATTTTTGCAATTCTGCCCTAAAAAAATAAACAAAGAAAACTTCTATTTTGGCACAAGTAATACACATTTGTTCTGCTGGAAGAATACAGAAGAATGTTTAACACAAGGTATAAGGCAAGAAAATTGTATATCTATATTGTACAAAAATATAAATCTACATTAATAATTACCTCTTTATCCATTTTAAGATTTTGAACTTGTGGTTGTGTTTGTTGATAAATGATAGGGTATAATTTACTGTATTATCAAGTTCCACAACCTGAAAGTATTGCTTTCACTTTATATTAGGAGCTTTCAAAGACATTGAATACAAATAAATTTCTGGGAACCAGAGGAACAAAACCAATAGCATTCAAGTCTTATGGTTGTTTAAGGAAGGAAGTTAACCAGTCCCTCTTGATTTTTTTAGCAATATAGTTGAAAGCATGCCTATTTCACAACAGCTGAAAACGTACAGGCAAATCATCATAAAATATCACATCTGTCAAATAAGTTTTAACAGCCAAAGATTTCATTTTTCTTATTTCATCACTACAGTGTAGAAAATAATTCTGAGAAATATACGTATGGCGGAAAATTACTGAAAACCCACAGTGAAAAGAAAAACGGAGACATATTTATACTGCAGGATGATGCCATTGTTACTCTACACACCTGAATTTACATGCAAAAGTTTTGAGGCATTTTTAATGAAAAAACCTAAAACCTAAACTTTCCATCTGTAACTAGATGAAACCCACTAATTTGATAGCTGAAAAAGTTGTGGGTTTGTTTGTTTGTTCATTTGTTTGATGGGAAGAGAATAAATGCAATTTGGGAAATTCTAGTTAAAAAGTAAACTGCTCTTGAGGATCTTTAGAATATAATATATATTAATAACCCCAAGCTTGTAACATAATCCAGTATTTTTCTAAATCTTTGCTCATATAACAAAACTGTGTGTGCTGTACTGATTTTATAAAGTGAGAAATGCGCCATAGAAACTTTATTCTTCCTGCATTATGCATATCAAATCCTCCATTTGCTTGATTTGTATGTAGAGAGGGGTTTGGGAACAAGCTTTGTTAAAGATTTCCTGCGTCTTGTTGTGCCCAGGAAAATGGGGACAGGTGGATGTAAACACCTGTGTGATGTTCGATGAGCAAAAGCAGGACCCCATGTGTTACATCCCAACCCATGCTCTGTCCCTCAGTGTACGGCTAACCTCAAACCACAGGAAAGATGGGTGGACATGTTGAGCAGGATTTTTATTATACCATTATACCAAACAACTGCAAATGTGGAAGTCTAAGCTTTCTACAGCATTGTGAACATACCTTTCCCTAACTTCATACAAGGGTAGAGGAAAAAAAAAAGTCTTAGCATTTCATATGCATATTCGTATAAAAAAGGGGGCTGATCTGACTGTGTTTTCAGTTTGTGTAATTATCCACACAGTTTTGCTCTGGATACCAAACTGAAAATATCATTAGAACAATCATTTTCTTTTATTTCCTGCTTCATAAGGAACTACTGCAAGCTCAGCATCTCCCCTGCAGTACAGTTCCACATAAAACCAGCATGTATTTTAAAATAAAGAAACCTTACTTTTTTTCTGAATTTCAAATAAAGTTCAAGTTCAGTTTAGCCAAGATGCTGGGAGAGGGTTGGGTTTTTCCACCCTAGTACACATAAGGTACTTATATACAGAACCATAAACATGACAGAGTCTAGGTTTAACCTGGAAACAGGACACATTTCACTACTTACTCCTTCAGCCAAACATCGTCTGGAATCAAATGGAGGACAGCCAGTGATTCTCCTTTCCCAGATAAATTCCCCTTTCTCATTTACTTTACAGGAGTGAGTGTCACAGCCATCCTGAAGTGATTCATTTGGCTGTAAAGAATTAAAGGCTGTTAGAGCTTTACACAGAAACAACATGGGACAGTAAGTTTTCAGGATGCTATACAACCTGCGTATTCCTTTACTGATATTTCAACTAATGTACCATGGTGGTGAAGTTTATAAAACCTGGAAATCTTTAATAAACAGAATTATTTATCAACAAAGTCACCATCTTCTATTTACTTCCATAGCACTTGATTACAGCTCAGTCATGACTGACTTTTTCAGCTCTTAGAAGAAATTACCATTAACTCAGAAACTGTTTGAGGTGAGAAACTTGGGAGTTTGGCTATGACTTGTCCTTTAAATATATATATATATGAATAATTAACTCCTGGCTGAATTGGGAGCTTCTTTTAAAAAATACATATAAACACCAACCCAACTCCAAACAGGATCATAAAATAACTTAGGTTGGAAAAGACCTTTAAGATCATTGAGTCCAACTGTAAACAACACTGCCAAGTCTGCCTCTATGTCCCTGAGGGCCAGGTCTACACTTCTTTTTAATGCCTCCAGGGACGGTGATTCCATCGCTTCCCTGGGGAGCCTGTTCCAATGCTTGACAACCCTTTCAGTGAAGAAACTTTTCCTAATATCAAATCTAAACCTCCCCTGGTGTACGTTGATGCCATTTCCTCTTGTCCTATCACTTGCTACTTGGGAGAAAAGACAGACCTCCACCTGGCTACAACCTCCTTTAAGGTAGTTGTAGAGTGATAAGGTCTCCCCTCAGCCTCCTTTTCTCCAGACTAAACAGCCTCAGTTCCCTCAGCCCCTTCTCTTAAGGCTTGTTCTCTAGACCCCTCACCAGCTTTATTTTTCTTCCCATACTCTCCCCACCTAAAACTTAGTTCAGGAATGGAACAAAAGAAAATATTATACGCTCTTTCTTGTGTCTAGCTAATGGGTTTCAACCAGAAAAAATATCCATTCCTGTTTAAGAACCTATCATGCTGGAGAAATTTTACAAAATTCACATTTTCAACTTAAATTATTCATTTCTAATTTAAAAATGAAGTTTTTAATTTCCTCTAAGTAGTTGTTTGAGCTCATATTCCAGTTAAAATTCCTTGACAATATGCATGCTTGCAGGTACATCTAGAACGTCCCTCTATAATATTGCACTGTGGTATGCAGTCTCCGTTTTTTAATTTACAAACAACAACAACAAAAAAAACCCTGTTACTGATAAACCATTCTGTGATTCAAAAGAAAAGGCACTAGCAATACTGTGTCTGCCTAACCAAAAAGGCAGAAAAAAAAAAAAAAAGCACTTTCTTTGGGTTCACCAGAAGTCTATGCTACATTTACATTTACTCAGAAATCAAAGAAGTGGTGCTTAAAACTTACCTGAAGATATTTAAGCCTTCCATCTCTCAGCCTGATGGCACATGAAGTTGGCACACATTTTCCACAGCAAGAGCCAGGGATTTCCTGCCTTCTGTAATTCTAGAAAGTAAAGGACATTTTTCTGAGTTTGTTTTGAGCATGCTTTCTACACTTATTTGTAGAGGTGTTTTTTGTTTTTTTTTTTTTTTTTTTAAATTAATGGACAAAGTGATAACTACTAAAATGTTTTTTTTTTATACAATGGGACTAAACCAGCTTAATCTAACTAGTTGCATACTTTTGGTTGTTTTTTTTTTTTTGCTTTATAAAGGCTGGCATTTATCATTGTACTGATTTATTATACAATAGGGAGGTAAGCTTATTTCCAAGTACAAAGCCTCTTGTGACCACTAAATTCAATATTCTTTGACTATAACAGTTGCAAGGTCAGATTCACTAAACAACACATAACAGTAGGGGAGGGTAAGAAACTTATTGAAATGTTTTGAGTGACATACAGTTCACATTTGTGGCATGCAGGAGCTTTTCTGTAAAGCTAATGAATACTATGCAGCACAACTTGGAAAAGTAGTTTGAAATGCTTAAACTAGGAGAAAAGGGCAAGACAACCAGTAAGTAGTGGACAGGGAAAGGGGAGAATAAGGATAAGTGGAAAATTTGAACTATGGAAATAAAAAGAAAATGACCTGATTAAACAAGAAAGCAGAAAAAATATCAGAAAAGGTATGATACAGTAAGATGAAAAAGGAGAGGCAAAAAAGAAAAGAGGAATAATGGAGACCCACAAATGACACAGGAAGGAAAAAATAGTGGCAAGAAAAGGAGACAGGAGACTGAGTAGCACTAGATGGAAAGGAAAAAAGGTATAGAGTGGATAAAGAGAAAAAAGATGGGGAAAAAAAAAACCAACAAACCAGAAAGGAACAGAATTAACACATGAAGTGTCCCACAGTAATGTCTCCAGCTGCTACACATAACCAACAGCTGCTTATGATGAGCTGAACATTTTTAAGACAACAAACACTTTCTGGTTGAGTGAAGGCATGCATGTTATCCATATGTTTTTTATAGAAAAAGAATTTTGGGAGGGTGGGGGGTTCCTATTAAATCATTGGAAGAAAACATAGTTCATTGTTATTTAGGTGAACATGCTCTACTAGCAAAAATGTAAGCACCTAAAGTAGGTCATAAAATGCCCCTGATGAGCAGGATATGCTGCAGTTGGCTGCACTTCAATTACCGGCGCATTTACTTTCACAGCTCCAGCATCCAGTAGAAAGCAGGTGCTCCTGAGAGAGTATATACTCTTAACCCGTTATTTTATCCTTTATGAAGGAATTACTATTAATCTGGGTATACCATGAAATCAATGACTCTGAGACAGGAAAGATCCCAAGTATGTGCGTGAATCCCATCGGCCTTAGAGGGATGAAGACATTCTGTATCTTATTTGATATGTTTTTTCCCCTCAAGCTCCAAAGATTCATTACAATGGCTACAAAGGGATACATAGGCCTAGAACTGCAACTTCCCCTGGGTAGCTGCACATCTCCTAAACACGAGTTCATAGCTTAATAAGCCCAACTGGAAATTGCCTTTCCTTCAGGGTTTTTTGTTTAGTCTGTATTTTTTGGGTCAGGTGGGGGAAAGGAGCTGTTTGGGAATTGTGTGGGTGGTGAAAGAAGCAGAAGAGGAATGTTTCCCCCTTTTTTTACCATGTATTTTATTGATTCCTCTACCTTTAATTTCTACAGCTGGTTTCTTGCTTTGAAAAGCAAGAATTGATGTTTGAGTATTTTTGTGTGGGAACATCCATATGCACACATGTTTCTGGCCATGGATTCATTCTAGTGTATCTGGGTTTTTTTCATGGACCTGCCAGGTTATATTTTGTGGAAGTGAGAACGATGCTCAGCACTGAGCTCGACCATTTATTTTCCTTTCAGAAGCCTGTGGATATAATCATACCTTACAGAAGGGGTGATATTAGGGTCCAGAACAACACAAAGTATTCCAGGTTCTCCCTTTTGTCACAGGCTACATCTGTACCATCAAATAAAGGGGGTCAAGGCCAGTTTTCTGGCCCTGCAGCCAAGTGGAACACGTGTATGTCTAAACTGCATTCTCCCTACAAAACAGGCTGGCTTTGGGCTGTCCTAACCACTGACCTGTGCACATTATTTGGAATTTTACTAGTTAGAATGGGCCAACTGGGACACTGCTGACAATTCTTCAAGATAAGTGGTTGCAGGACATAATTTGAGCCTGCAGTCTTGCTCTGTTCAGTACAGATGAAACCACGGAAACTTGGCTTACTACATTGTCCTTTCTGGTTCTACTTAGGGATTGAAAACTGGACTCATCCAAAACTCTGCCTGCCTCTTTTGCAGAGACCCTATCAACATAGGATATCAGCCAGGAATCCCATATGATCATGTTAGAGATGCGACTTTTCTGGTGCAACTGCTTGCACAGACCCTGGGTTTGGTTGGACCCATTGGGCTCCACCCATTATCCAGAGAATGGCAGAAGAGGATGGGGCATTTAAGCCATTTTCTGTGAAACTTAGCTGCTGGTCTGTGCTCTTCAGACAGGGGGAGATTAACCCACCCTCTGCAACAGGCTTAGGTCTACTTCTAATTGAGGTATTGGTGCTAAGAGAGAAAACTACATGATTCAGCAGAACAGTCAGGCACTCCAGTCACACTGTTGTTCAGGGAAGTAAAAATGGGAGTTATTTTCCTCTGGCTGTCCCAGCCAAGCTCATTCCTTGTCGATGATGGCAGCAAAGCAGCAGCAGACTTCAAAAAGGCCAGTGGAACTGATGGGGACAATCACCTTAAATCACCAAAGCATGGCTGGGAACCAGAAAAAAAAAATAATATTGCGTTCAGCTATTAGACAATTCAGAACAGTCATAGGAAAGCCCTGAAACATGGAGATGTGGCTGAGCTGCGATCCCTGGAGGGTCAGATAATATTGTAGGAAAGACGACACAGCAGTTCCTGTCCCCAATGGTTTGCCAAACCTTATTTTTCCCTAAAGGTGAGTAGTCTAAAATACACAATAAAAATGTGCCTGTGCACCTGAGTACTATGAAAAGTTACCTTTCCTACACTGTGGATTAATATCACATTTGGTACACTTAATCTAATTCAGGTAAGGAAGAACACAGGGATACTTCTCAGAAAAACTTCAATAAAGGCAACAGATCCCATAGTTGCACAGAACATAAACTGGTATATACAATGAAGAACATGACCTTCACATCAGACACATTCTCAACCAGAACATCCAGATCACTTGCACTTACTGCTGGGCATGGTTCACAGCTTAATTTTGTACATTTCAGAGTATATCTCTGAGAAGATGTTGACTGGAGGGAGCAGACACACGTTGTGCATTGATCCACGATCAGGCGTCTCCATGGCTGAAACATTAGAAACAGTTTGCAAGTCAGTGACTGTCTCTTCAACAAAGCACATAAATGAGCAATTTCGTCCAGGTTAAATCTCTTCCATTAAATCTTGCATTGCAATCCTTTGCAAGAGAAAACAGAAAACTGATGGCCCCATTTTCCAGAGACCCAAATTTTTGCATTTGTAATTCCACGACAAGCAACATAGCATGAAGCCATTTTTCAAGTAAGCCCTCTAGAATTCCTTAATCTGTGAAATGACATTGGCATTTCTGATTTTGTTCTTTACAAAGCTAGCAAGCAAGAAATGAATCTTTGAAAGAGGTGAAGATGATTTTGTCATGATCTATCTTGACTATGTGTTGGGCGGCTGCTACCAGTTCATTTTTCATGAGTATTGTGAACTGGTTTACCAGTTCTTGAGCCATCGCAACCCACAGATCATGGGCAGAAAGTAATTGTTATTGTTCTTGTAATAACACTGGTTAGAATCTTTAGAGGCCAAAAAGTGAAAAATTGAGAAAGGAGAAAGAAAAAAAACAAAGCCAAACAATCCAGAAACAGAATTACTGAGTGAAGAACTGGACTTGTCCATAGTTACAAGCAAATTAGTGGCTGAACTGGCACATAATTAAAATTCCCTGAGCTCTTCCCCAGCACCTTGTTTTCTGGATCTCATTACCTTTTCAAAGCAAACAAAAATGGCATTTTAAATGCACAGACTAAAACGCCACACTATTAAATAGGAAACAAAAGGATGTGGAGTTAGTAATTGGACTCTTAGTGCTGAAAGGAATTCTAAATACAAGGTCTTTCTGCTTTCCAAGTGTGGAGTCTTTCATTTCAACCTCAAAATATTAAACCACTATGGCTGAAAGGAAAAAATGGGAGGAGCCTATTAAAGACTTTCACAAAGAACTTCTAAAACATAACAAAGTAAACAGACACTGAATATCACTACATTATAAAAAATTTGAGTAGTGCTTCAAGTGTCAATGGAATTTCACTACTGACTTCATTTTGAACAGGAATTTCCCTTGCTACATACTGTGTATATCTTCAAATTCCATTTTTTCTTGTTACATACTGAATAAACACTCATGGAACAAATGGAGCAAAACCAAGAAGTTGGCCAGACTAACACTGTAAAGGTACTAGGTTTATGGGTAGCTCAGAGCCAGTACTCTGACATATCCACTGAAGGACAAATGTTCTGATTAAAGAATTTTAATTGCATTCTTACTCTGCACCCCAGCACAACTGAAGTCCTCAGAGCTCAGCGGCTTTCTATAAAGCACCAACAAGGACTTTTTTCTTGGTTTGTGGCGGTCTATAAAAAAGACCCTCCACAAACAACATGACGGGGTGGCAATACCTATGAGGACATCCCTTGTTTTTTAACAACCCAGCTTGAGACCTCGGTGCAGAACCCTTCAGCTTTCTTGGTTTAACCTTGTATAGTGAATATCAGGTCATTAATCTGGGGGGTTAAAAGACTTCAACGGATGCAGGCATGAGGACACATTCATAACGTTTTCATATGGGAAAGGGATGAATAGTAAATGTTACATGAAACTCCAAGACTTCTTGTTTACTCAACATTGGAAACCATTCAGACACCAAAGTGATAGTTCAATACAGGCTACATGGCCTCACAACAGCATTCAATCCACTGACACTAGTACTACTCTACTAATTAGCAGCTTCATGCATGCCTGTACATACAAAAACCTTGCAAATCTGGGAGATATCCTCATCGTGGTGACCAACTTCAAAATATATTTGGTTTTGTTCTGTTTATTATCATAATTAGGCCCTCTAAAAGTAAATGCTTATCACAGAATGTCTCAGTACCTCTGTGCTTTCACACAAGGAAGAAAACATCTTTAAAGCCACAATTGATATTAAAATTGTTATCCTTATTGGATCTTTTAATAGTCCTAACATTCCAATTAAATGCAACAAAGATAAAATTGTGTTTGTACTAAAATCTGCTAAGAGCAGGAACGTAGGGCTTATTAGATACATGTTGAAACAAAATCCTCACACACAAGTGTCTTGAACTTTTGGGGAAGGTCTTACCTTGATCCAAAGTTTGCATTACAGCTTAGTTCTATGATATTTAATGTATTTAGGGATCAGCATGCAAATGGTTTTAACAATGGCTTTCTGTGAACAAACACAGCTTAGCATGACAGAAATGAGTGAAATCATGGATTGATAAATCTTTTTCCCTTTATATAATACACCTATCATGTGTTTTCTTGACTAACTTAGAATGAAATGCCAACATCTGCTAACCCAGTGTTAGTCAGTGCAACCAAAATAACCTGCATAAAGCCCAAATCTACTCAGATCTCCTTCAAAAATGTCACTCAGTAAAAGCCTGGGAAAACAGATGAGTGATACAGATAATCCTTTTGGTAAATACGGCCACCTGCTTGGAAGTCTGCAGTTAAAGTCCACAGCATTGTTAAGAACAGCAGAGTGAATGCAATACACCAAATTACTGGAATATAATATTGGTAACCAGATACAAGACAAAAATGTAAAGGGATTAAGGACACAGTCAGTTAACAGAACTGCAGTAAAAGATTCAAAACTTGGAACTATTCAGCGAATGAGTTAATGGAGCAAAGTTTTCCCTTGATATAAAATGAAATTTAAATCCTATTCTTAAAGGACCCAGAATAAAGGTTTTGAAATCCAGGAAGTATAAACTTCTGTGGACACTACATCTTCCTTCCTGACTGGAACTCTGGAACAGTCATTGAAGTACAGAATACTGTAAGACAAACTATAGTAACGCCAGCTGCTCAAAACCTTTCAGACGTATACCTAATTAGCTTACAGTAAGTCATTAAATGAAGCTAATTTAATTGCAAAGAATAGTTCATTCATTCAAGACAAGTTCTAATACCCATTTAAAACAAGTTTTTAAATTTAATTATCTGATTTTTTTTAAATCAAAATGGTCGCTTTGTTTAAGAAATCTTCCAAGATTATATCTCAACTCGAATTTCACACTTTCCATCCTGAGAAAATATTTTGGTAACTGCACTGCTGAATGCTAACTTCAGTAATGCTTGACATTTGCAACAGCAAGATCACAGAAGTAATGTAACAGCTGGGGCCTACCTACATCCTCAAAATATTGCACAGGCAGTATTTGATAAAATGACTAGTTGTCAGGAAGAACAATAACACATTTTAAAAGCTGTCTTAAAAGAAAAAAAATAATAAAAAAAACAAAAACCTTTTAAAGACAGGTTTTATTATATAGCCAGAGAGCAAATTAGAATGAATCAAAATGTAGTTTTGTATCAGCCGAAACTCTTTAGGAATTCATTCCAAATTGGGAACATTTTTTTAAGATAGGATTTTTTTCAATACTGCAGAAGCTGAAATATTTTAAATCTTCAAAGTACAGATACTTCTCATTTTACCTTCAACATGACATTTTGTTTCAAAATTTGCTTATGCTTTAAAGTATTTTAAAATATTTTAAATTGCTTGAAAATAGAACAAAGACTCTACTTGATAGATCAGACAAACATTTTGTTGGAAGAGAAAAAAATTAGCTGTTCATGAAAGAACAGAATGCAACTGGAAAGATATCTTCTTTTTGCAACCCAGAATATATATATGCATAACTATACAACAGAAGGTGGCAAGAGCTAACAATTACTATACCGCATGGCACTCTTTAGAAGTATGGTCTTTATAATATGCCACAACTAGTTATGATAACATACTCTAGAGGGTAAAAATAGAGGAAGCAACGAGAAAGCAGATTATTGCAGATTTTGCCACTTTAAAACCCTTCTTCCAGTCTTCTGAGAAGAAATTCAGAGTTATTCCTTGGATTTAATTCTACAGGGAAGTAATCACTATGCAGAATGATGGATGCTTGATGACAGCACTTTAGTCCTAACAAACTGATAAACTTACGCCTATCAACTATGAAAAAAATCAAAAGCCAAAGAAATAGATGTAGAAAGGTTCTCAAAAGTCCAAAGAGATTTCGGTAAACTTACCTTTTAAATAAATGAAAAAGAAAGTAATTCATTGACAATGCAGGAATACATAGGTTAAAAGTTAGGTTAAATGACTAAAGAGGACCTGTTTCCCTGGGGGATCATGAGAATATTTAGAGCTCTTTGACACCAGAGGTGCTGCCAGAATATGGATTTAGGGAAACAATGGACAATTGACAGAGCTCTCCAAAGAAAAATTCGGCATAAATGAGATCAGATGCTCAACTCCCATCATTCCCACTGTCATGGGCTGGGTTAAACATGTCTTAATCTATCCATTAAATATGCAGTTGAGAAAAAATTTCCTCTGAGGGCATATCAGCAGGGATCTTGAAAGGGGACAGAGGTCAAACAGTGAGGAAGCTCAGCTTTCCTGTCCCTGCTAACAGCCAAGGAGGGATACCCCTCTTTCCACACAGGTGGAGCAAGAGCCTCCATCCTTTTTTAATCTGCTTTATTCTCTAGGTAGAATACGGGAAGTTTTTGCTTCCCCAAAGTGGGCAAGGATCATTTTTGAGATTATCCCTCGCAGATAGTTTCCTGTGCGTTTGGTAGCCTGCAAGTCATTACACAATGGAGATTACCACAGTTTCTAAGCGCTTTTCTCATCATCTTTTCAAGATAAGGAAGCTTTACTGTCGCCACTTTGCGGAGATACTCATTGTCACATAGGAAGTCTGGGGCAGGGTCACCAACTGGACATACATGTGCTGAGCCTGTTGCCACTGTTTTTACTCCAAGGTCTCTCTAGCAGACATTCTATCTGAATAAATCTGCCCTGTGTTCTTTATGTGTTTTCTGGCAAGTTTGTGTTCTTCAAAAGCTCATGTGTACATCTAAATGTCTTATCATCACAGCAAATAAAAGGAATAGTGTCTTACCCCAATAACAGTGCCATTCAAAGGACAACCATTCAGGGGTTCTGAAAAAGAAGATAGTATTCCTTTTAGCGTTACCTCTATCGTGACATTACCAAGACTTAATAAACCACAAGCATGTTTTTTGGACACAACGGATTTTCAGTTGAGGATATTTAGAGCCAGTTTCACTGTAGAGGCATGGTTGAGCCCTCTTACGTTATATCTTGAAAGGTAACAATTTGTCAGAGTTATCCTGAATTCCACCTCCACATATCTCTTGCTGAGTTATTTGTTGTTTTGACTTTTGCTTTAACAAGTACATAGCACCATATAAAATTTTTCCCTTCCAGTTCGAGTCTCACACTCTCAGAAGATGCACTTAGGTTTTCTGCAAGTTACATTGGGTATTTGTCCTTCTCCTCTGGCCTAGGAAATGGCCACAGCCACAATGCTCAGAGACACACAGAAGACAGCATGGCTGCATGTAACCTCCCTGTTCACAGGAGGCACCTGGGAGAGTGTTGAACCTTCCTAGGCCAAAAGCACATCAAGACCTTTTTTAAATTCTTAACAATGCAGGCTAGAGCTGTGAAGACATAGCCTGGTATGTCTCTCTGAAGCGATGCTAAACAGTAAGTAGTTCAAAGGGAGACAGGGGGCATCAGTTGGAAAGATAAAGTGATAGCAGCAGGTGCTATTGTACTCAATGTCTAACATACTGGAGTGCTTCAAAGTAGTACTATACTTGCATAACACGCTTTTGAAATTGCTGTTGGCAAACAGGAGATCAACACATGGAACGACTCATTCTCCACTCTGCTTCTCGTACACAAAACCTTACCACATCTGCAAGAAGGACAGCAGTCTATTATTTGGTTACAACGCAGCTCAGTTCCCTCTGGGCAGTCGGGCACATCCATTTGAGAGCAAGAAAGATTCTTTTGCTGCACAAACACCTCGTTGTTCACCTGGACACACTCATTGATAACGCAACGATTGAAAGGGGATCGCCACTCTGTGCCGACCTGATAGGAAATTGTAAAAGGATTAAATACAGGCAGAAGTATTTGTGCCACTGGGTAGAGGGAAGACCACAAACATGCTGGTTTGAAAAAGCACTCAGGAGCAGTCTGTCACTCAACAGTTCTGCACAAATCCTTATCACGACAATCAGTTTGTAGGACAGTCAGCTGCTTGGTTCGTGGAGTACAGGAGTTACAGGAGTATCCTTAAGGTGAAAAATAAAGGGCAGGTGAAATAACTTGTGAAGAAGAAAAAGCACTCTTAGCTAGATTGAAATCTACATTTATTACCTGGCGGCTGGCTGCACTGCAGTGGGCTGTAGCAGACCTGGCCCTCTTTCTGCTGGAACCTGCTGCAAGTCAGCTCTGATAAGCCCAAAAGAGGTTTTGGCAATAGGCTCTAGACCTGAAAACCTTGCAAATGTGGAAGAGACTGGATCCGGTTGATGACCCTACCGGTTGTAATCACCCATGGGTCAGACAAGGTGGGAACTTGAAGTGCTATTATGGGAAGAGACATCACCACAGAGCAGAAAGAAAATGCTGTCACAGTTCAATGCAGGGAGGAGTTGACCACTGCTTTGAAGTATGCCTCCACTTGGTAACACTCTTACAACACTTCAAGAACTGTGAAAGTGAAGATCAAATGCCCAGTTCCCCATAAATTCCAACATCTTTGCTCAGAAAGTTAGGGAATACTTTTTTTCTCATGTGTTAAATACTTAGTTAATGACAAAAGACTTGAAAGAGAACACAACAAGCAAGAGACAGCAAAGTATAAGGACAACAGAAATCAGGAAGACACTGTGGGGTATTAAAATAGGCCTTCTGAGGGCATGTTTTATGAAGCAGAGAAGAATATTGATTCACATTAAGAAATGCCCTTGGTAAAACCAGGGAAGAAGCGGGCTGAAAAATGATACATTGACATTTTTTTGTAAAAGACAGCAGCAGACTGCCTTTGTAAAAGCAGCAATTAAGAAGTTAATGTTAAATATGTGAACGTGAGACATAGGAGACGTAGATGAAAATGCAGACACGTTATAAAGAACAAGACTTAGAGAAGAAAAGATGGAGAGAAGGTCTATTATTTTACACATATTTAACTTCCCTTTGTTGAATCCAAAGCTCCACATAGGATTAAGCAATTTAATGCTACTGGGGCAGGCAAAGGCTTGCCAATGGTGGTTGGGTTAGGGACAGAACAAACTGAATTTTGTTAGGGCCACGAAAATGATCAGGGGGTTGGAGCTCCTCTGCTACGAGGACAGGCTGAGGGAGCTGGGGTTGTTCAGCCTAGAGAACAGAAGGCTCCGGGGAGACCTTTGAGCAGCCTTCCAGTACCTGAAGGGGGCCTACAAGAAGGCTGGGGAGAGCCTGTTTACAAAGGCCTGCAGTGACAGGACGAGGGGCAATGGCTTCAAGCTGGGGAAGGGCAGATTTAGATTGGAGATTAAGAACAACTTCTTTTCTATGAGGGTGGTGGAGCACTGGAACAGGTTGCCCAGGGAGGTGGTTGAGGCCCCTTCCCTGGAGATATTCAAGGTGAGGCTCAACAAGGCCCTGGGCAACCTGGTCTAGTTGGGGGTGTCCCTGCTGACTGCAGGGGGGGTCGGACTAGATGACCTTTGGAGGTCCCTTCCAGCCCAAACCACTCTATGGTTCTATGAATAGCCTGAAGAAATTAAAAATGTAGGCAAGAAAAGAAACAAATGTCCACATAGCTTTCCAGAGCACAGGGTATCTGCAGCACATTTTAAATGGCTGTTTCATGCACTCACTTCCCATTGAGCTCTTTGAGTCCTAAGGGAAGAGGCACACTGCTGAAAATAAACTGTTATTTTGAGCAGAAAACAAGTGTGGCCTGGACCACTGCAGCCTCATCTGATGTGCAGCAACCAGATTTAGCAACTAGAGAATAATTCACTTTTCTATCCTCATTTACTTCCTGGTATTTCAGTGGGTACCAGGTAGGATATCTTATTTGAATAGGACTCTGAAATTCAAGCAATCCACTACCCCATCTGCCTGCTATCCATAGAGCAATACAAATTAATTGGGATAATTTAAACAAATAGCCTACAGCCAGAGAAGCATCATGTTCTGTTAACATTCTTTTGAGTAACCATTTGTGAAATTACTAATTTTACACAAAAATATTGCTTCCTTAGACCCTGAAAAGGATGGGGAGGGTTTTCTTGTTAGAATCAAGTGAGTCACACAGCCAAAAAACTATTATTTTTCAGCACTGCTTGATGTATAGAAGAAATAGCTCATATCTTCTTCACCTCCTTGCATGGAACATAAAATAATTCCAGGGCACTTCTGCTAGAAAAGGAAGTGTCTGTGCCATCATCACCTCACCTCATGCAAACGAGGATCTGCATCACCCCGAGACCAGAAGAGCTGCTCCTCACAGGCAGTTTTCTGGCATCTCCCACAACACTCCCCTTCTTGGACAACATACTTGTAACCCTGTAGTAGAAAAGAAAAGGACTGATTCAGAAATAGGAGACAAATGAGAAGATTAGCCCTAAAAGAAAACACTGGGATAAATGTTAAATGTTAGCAATTTTTTACTGCAAGGGGACTTTGAAAACAGAGCTGTAAGGCCACACGCTGCCATTATAAAACAAATAAGTGGTCCACCCAGCTCAGCATCCTGTTAAATTGTTAACATTATCTGTCAAAAAAAAAAAAGAAATTAAAATGTGCACAACATTAGGAGCAGAAATTCTTATCTCATTAGTTCCTGCTTAATGTAACTTTTGAAGACATATTCACTTCAGTTAGATGGACTAACTCTAGGTACTATCCTTGCTCAGGTTATACCAATTAACTAATAGGCTTTGTAAGGGTATCAGCTTCTATAGTGTGGTATGGAGCACTCCTTCTCGGAGTACAGAACATGTTGATGGTGCCTAACAGGAAAAGGAGAGAGAGAGGGAGAAGGAGAAGGAGGAATCCGAAATCACCCAGAAACATCTTCCTTTTGCTAAGATCTGCTCAAATATGTAATAGCACAAAGATTTGCCACAAGACAGAAAAGAATAATGACATAAACAGGCCAAAATAGAAAGGGATAAAAGAAAAATTCTTTCAGAGGACACTGAGCTATTTCAATATCATTAAGCAGCAGTCATTTCCAAATGTTTATCATATGTAAGCAGTTTCTTTTATGCATTTGCAAATGGTAAAGAGCAAGTTTTTCCAATAAAAAGGGCCTACAGAGGAGTGCAAAAGGAAAAATAAATTCACTTTAAAGGGTGACTGTCAGAATTGCCATGATATTTGGTAGTTTTTGAGAGAAAACTCTATGTGGATGTTAAGAATCCAATTTTTAAAAAAATCACTGTATCACCTCTGCTTTTAGATACACATCATATATAATTACAAGAATTTTGTAAAAAAAAAAAATCTTTTTGAGGCATATATAATACTATTTTACAAAAGAAAATATTAGGTAAAAATTGTTCTAGTGGCATCTTGGACATTAGTCAGCACTCATGACTCCCTTCCCCACCCCTGAGAATTCAAGGTTAGGAATCATTCTAAGCACATTCAGACATCTGACTGCACTGCTGAAGCAGAGGGAAGACATTGGTCAGACTTGTAGTCCAGGGACCAGTTTTGACTGATCATTTAATCTTTTCATCTCTTGAGGCAACTAGCCAAATATTCAAACACTGGACTATCTAAGAGAAAGCAAGAAAGGAGCTTTAGTCTAATTAGAAATAATATATTCTGCATTTAATAGCTAGGCAGCCTCCAAGGGGCAAAACATAACTCTGATTTCAACACAAAGTTGAAGGAAAGATGTTCCATCAAAGAAAATATTGTTCATGTGAAAAATGTCTATGAAAATAAGCATAGTTTTATTTTGGTCAACCTCTGTGAACTGAATTGCTGAAGTATTAACAACTGCTCTCTCCCTTCATGAACTGTCCTTGATTTGCAACATGAAGCACGTTAGCAAACCTCAATAATCAGTGAGTTTTGTATAATGTCATAAAACATAATACCAGAGTCTGACCTTGTGTTGTGGAAAAAGTTGTGCTGTTGAGCACATGGCTTACATGGCTTTTATCTGCTAAATACATGTCTGAAGCATCTCAAGTATTGGATACAACATTTCACTTGCATGGCAAACTCAGAGAACCAAAAAATCCATGAGCTATTTGTGCCCAGAAGCAGCAAAATCCAGCTGCAGGACTTTCACTGTGTGTTTGAATGGAACCCTCTAAAGTGCAAACAAAAAAGGTGTTTGCTATGCAGGAGACTCCAGGGGTGATTTGCAGCCCCCTAAGGGACTGACAAAGATGTTGGGTTTGGACAGTTCAACCTGCCTGTGTGGCCCTTTTGGTGACTCATGCATTCAAAACTCTGACTCCTAAGGGGAAGAAACACAGGACATCAGAGCTCCCGACCTCAGAGCCTGCTGAGCTTCTCCTAACATAGCCCCTGAACCACCATAGACTACAGACCTGACTCAGAGGACAAACCTGCAGACCACAGCAGACTATGAGCTTCTCAAAACCAAAAGCATCTATCCGTACTTGAGGAGTAAGGTAGACAGCAATTCCCATATGTCACCATCAGAAAAACACACCTTTTGTACCTCACACCATGGAAATTTAGGCCCACAGGAATAAAGAAAGCTTTATTTTATGTTTCATTCTAAAAGTGATAATGTTTTAGGTTACATCTAAGAAAAAGTAACTGCATTGTTCATTTTGAGGTCAGGTTTTTTTTATTGTGGAGTGGTGTTTTTTTTCCAGTAGATGACTTATATACAAAGAGCATATGCTATGAGGATTATTCCTGAGCTGCACGATCTATGAACATGAACATCTGACTAGTTTCAGATACTGGGCTGATACTGAATCTAATGTTAGATTGAACTGGGCAGAGTAAGTAGTATCTGTCCCTTCTTTCAGTATTTTTCATTTACTAGTATATAGACACTGGCGTTTAGAGATGTCAGTTTGCAACGGGTAACAGGTTGTTCAGGGATCCACTTGCAGTTAATATTCTACTTGTCCCCTGCTTTTTCTGGACTGGATCTGTTGCTTTATTCCTCCTCCCCATCTTGTCTTTTTTAAAAAAAACAAACAAACATACATAACAAAAAAAAAAACACAAAACAAAACAGCACCTCAAATAGGGAATTAAAATGCAGAAGTTGTCCTCGGCAAGTGTCTGACCGTCTGTCACACTGAGAGGCAGATGACAGTCTCCAGAACTTAAAAAATACCCAACCCCGTGCTCTGGGGAGGTGAGGGATAAGGCAACACAAGGCACTCCTCGTGTTTGAACAGGTGCAGGTGGCTGACGTGGGAGTGATAATCAGCAGCTGCGATGGAGAACCTGACAAGTGCTCAGATATTCCGCCAGACCAGGCTGTTTTATCTAACACTGAGATAAAGCCGATCTCCCCACGCAGAGGGCGAAAGCTTACAGACTAAGATGTTCTACTTGGGGATAAATTTTGCCCACCTTTGGACTGGCACTTGTCTTGCAACAAGCAAGAGAGGAATGCAGATTAATTCCGTGGCATTCAGAGAAGGCACATTTTGGTTTCGTCGCCTACTCAAGGCTACCGGAGGGATCCTTGCAAGCTATGGCTTGGCATATTTCTGCACTCCCCCTCTCATAACAAGGTTGCCTAGGGTACAGGGTATGGTTTTGGCCAGAAAACTCCATCAGCTGCCTTTTGAACAACGAAGCAGGAAAGAAAGAACAGAGATTACTCCTCAACACAGTATTTTTAAGAAGGCTCCAGTATTTTCCTGCTATGTACTGAAATGATAGTACCTAGAGAGGGTTGGAGGAATGAAAGACAATGAAAATGGCAACAATAGACTGAGAAAAACACAGTAGTATGGATATAAATCAACCTGAAATGCTAAAAGCAAAATCTTCAGCGGTGATGAATCAGCACAATTGTAGATTTCCCTGGAGCTGCAACTCATTTACACCAGGTAAGGACTTATTTCTCCATTTGCAAGTCTCTAGAATGTTATGGTATAATTTCCTAATTTCCATAATTAATTATGCTTTAAAGTGCAAGCAGGATGTTTGAAATTACCTCCCACCAAGACTTTCACAGTTTTTAAATGGGATCCTGCACATCTAATATTCAAACAACAGTCTTCCTTTTACATTAATTTATTTGACCTCCTCAATATACTCTATTAAGCCATTTACCACCATGCTTTACGTGCTACTTCAAAGGAAAATATCCGTTTGAAATATTGGAGATTAAAGCCATAAATTTTCTAGTCAGCATCTATTGCAACCATTATTCATCATGTCTTTGCACGTTCAGTGTAAATGTTCTTTATTTTAATTTAACACAGTCATCAGGAGGCTTGGAAATCTAACCTAATTAATTTACAGACACTTAGCCAAATGGCTTTGTCTTAAACACTTATCCCAGAAAATTATGCTTCATTCTTCTCATAATCATTGAACACTTCAATTTATCCAATGCTTTAAACCACACTCTTATATCACTTACAAAGTACGTAGTTCCAAGAACATTGACAGAAATTGAGCAAAGCAAGTGCTCACTTCACATTAGTATACTAGCAATTTTAAGGTGTTTTGAAAGCTGTTATCAATTTTATCACCATGATTCTCTGAAGGGATGTAGTCTGCTGTACTTTCAGAGAAATAATTTCTGAAGAAGCTCCATGAGGGATATACTACTCCTCCTTGTGGCACATGCAATCATTACAGCAATTTGCTTGATTTCTCAAAACTTTCGTAACAGAAAGAAGACGACAAAAAGTGAAGGCAGGATAACATATAACGAAGCAAACCAACCTCTGGTTTACAAGTCAGAAGTTGGTATTTGCTGTTAACATCCTCAGAGAACTATGGGATTGGTTCATTTTAATGATTCACCCACTCTTTTTCCATAGCATTTCTTTACATTCTAAAACAACAGAAAGGATTTGAGTTTAAGTCTGGCATGAGAACAGCAGCACTGTTCTTTCATCAGGGCGAAGGAGGTAATACGTGTATTATGTTTTTTTTCCTCTTATTGTATAGACAAAACGCCATAAGCTATTTTTGTAGAAGTCAGACGACAGAGTAAACAACGATAATGCACAACTTTAAGACCTGGCAATGGAATTAATAACCATGAGCAGCAGAGAGTTTGAACATCATCTTCATAATGATCCATGATTACAGTATGTCTTTAATCTCAATACAACTTCCAATGTCATCTAATCTGAACTGCAAAATAAGCTTTAAGGCCAATTCAAACTGGATTGCAGTATTTCTGCAGTCCTTGATATCAGGAATAAGGAAAGGAAAAAAGGAAAAATCTGAGCTATCCGCATTTTCCATCAGCTACAGTTTTGGTTGTACAACTTCAGTAACCATTAAAAGAGTAGAAGAAATGGCAAATTCCCCAAAAGAATTGGCATGTTTTCCACCAAGATGGTTTTTTGTTTGTTTTAAAAAAGCTTTTTGAAACTGTAGTGCTTAAGGCTGATTTGTCAGAAACTGTAACTCTGCATTAATGATACTTTATCAATAATCTGTTATTCTAATACAGTTTTGGCTGTGAGCCAAAAGACAGATACTTTAGATGTAATATTTCATAATTGTCATACCAGAAACAAGTGTCTTCTACAAATGGAAATTGAAGGGATTCTCTTGCAAAAGCTGAAAGGTTTCACATCTGTCCTTATGTTTTTTCACTACACTGAGCACCCTCAAACTTTCTTACCAAACTCTACACTCACAGTAAGAGCACTAGTTTTGTGTGTTGTTTTGGGGGTTTTGTAATGATTGGTTTCTTGTTTTGAAATTAAGCAGTGTTTAAGACACAACAGAGGAAAATATTATTCAAAAAAGTTTATATTTTTTTACATCCTCTCAAGTGCACATACCTATATGCTGTCAAACCTTGTTCTGCTACAGAGGCTGCAAGCTAAATGATGTTGAAATACAGTGATTATTAAGGCGTTTGAAATTCTTTGAAAACCAAGGCACAATTAGCTTAATAGATTTCAAAAGAGGGAAATGCTTTTCAAATGTTGGTTTTCCTAACTGAAATGTATTAGTCAAATTTCAATGCACGATTAACTGTTTTAAAATACACATTAGTGTAAATCCAAATGTGAGAATTTAAGAAGTCAGAGAAAGTAGGGTTTCTACAACAACTCAGCTGTAAGGTGCTGCATATATATGCTCTATGCTCAGGGCCAGTCTTTCTCTCCCAGGCACATCATTAATGATGTCTTTCAAAAAACAAAAAGAACACCTTTAACTTCTCATATCTGTATACAGAATATTTGCTAATGAAGAGCTTTCTTCCAAATATAAACAGAACAAAAGCAGAGAGATCATGTGTTGATTTTTTTAATGCAACTGCATAAATGGGATTCATTCAAAAAAAAAAAAAAAAAAACCACAACACAAACCAAAACCAGAATTCTTAAAACTGGTTGAAAGATTTCAGAAAAACAGGGGGAAATAGGTGAATGTGCATCATGTATTTTTTTGGAGTTTTACTGTCTTTCCAGCAAGAATAAAAAAGCCTACTCCTGGAGAATACAAAAGGAAGTGAATCTTGTTTCACATGCGGCACTGAAAAACTCACAACATCACAGTAGCATCACAATCATCACAGTGAATCAAACACAGAAGCAGCACCTGTTAAAGCATTTTGCAGTTATTTCTATAGTATGACCTCCTTTGCATTTTCCACTGACAAATTCCAGCTGGTCACCTGTAATGACACCTCTGTTGAGTCACAGGCTAATATGTGGACTTCTATCAGCTACTGGACCACTTAAAGCATTGATGTTGCAACAGACATCTGGAACCACTTGCTGCTTGGTCAACTGTTTGAATTTTGTGTGGGCTAATGCAATCTATAGACTAAATAAACATTTTAAATGCAACTTGGTGATCTGAATAGCATTAACTAGCTCATCTTTGCTTCTGCATTGGGGAAAAAAACCCAAACACCAAATTAGCTTCTTCTGGGCTTCACTTCACAGTTCAGGGAAGAACAAACCCATGGGGAAAACCCAGACAATATTCTGAATCCCAGATAGTCACATCTAGTTGCTCCACTTGGACTCCACACAGCCTACTAAACTTGCAGATTGCGGATGCATCAGACCACGGATTAAGGAGGACCTGCTTCAAGTCAGGTGTGCCTTTTCCCAAATAGAATTGGCCAATACCACCAAGAACAATCTCAATTAATCTACGTATACACTAAAAGCTTTACGAAGAGGAAAATGTATTTGTGGTAGCCTTTGATGTTTGTAGCACAACTTCTCTGGCCACATGACAGTTGGTAAGGGGTGTGAGTTGTCAGCACTTGGCTGGGCTGGGAAACCTCTTCTACCATCTGCTTTTTCTGCAGAGCCAAGCTGTGTATTTCCACTGTCCACACTGACTGACCCATCCGTGCTAACCTCATGAAGCAACAACATGGGAATGCTCAAGGATTATGGGTACAAGGTGCTAGATACCAGAGCAAAATGCAACTCTAGGGCATCACATTTAATTTTACAGTGATTTTTACTTCTTATTCTCCACATAATATTCATGTGAGGAATGTTAGGGATGTAAACTGGGTAGTTTAAAGGAAGTCTAAAAACCATTTTGAATTTTTGTTTACACAAATCATGTTGTGGTCAAAGTCTTCTAATCTATAACACTGGCAAGTGCTGCTGACTTGTAACCAATTCCTTTGACTCTTCTAGAATTCTTCTACCAAGTTTTGGTACCAAGCATCTGTCTCCTCCTACTTGACCAGCTACGTCAATATAACAAAGCAGCTCATACTTCCTTTGTGGGCTTCCAAAAGTAGACCACATAATTTTATAGCATGTAGCAGATGTCCGAGCATAATAAAAGCCACAGCATGTGGTGCTCTTACTGCTATAATGGGCAGAGCTAAGCAATAGACAGATCTGAATTGTTCTCTTCAAAAAGTGAACCTCAGCTAGAACAGTCATTCGAAATTGAACTTCAGACATCATGAGCACTTATTGAGCAAGTGGTGTAAATGACAGATGCTTCAGGATACAGTTCTTTTATTGAAATATGAAATACACTTGTCACTGATTTCCTTGGCAGAAGGATATGATCCTAAAACAATAACTCTAAAATAAAGTCAGTAATGCTCAGGCCCTCTTAGACTCTGTTCCCAAGGTAATTCGTTGCTACAGCACTTATTTTCTGTTTTTCTCTGGTTTCTCTAAACATGCAGGTTTAAAAGTAATCATCTCAGATCCCCATCAGGATCCTGCTGGCTAATGTACTGATTTAAATGTTACTCACCCGAGAGCAGAACGTGTTACATGCTTTGTCGTGACACTCCATCATCTGAAGTCCCGTGACATCATCCCTCATACTAGTGCAAGAGCATTCCCTGCAACCGTCTTCCCAGGTTGTCCCGATGGGGTAGACTATGTTGTTGTGCACACACACCTATTGAATGCAACAATTGATACATTAAAGAGCACACTGCTGCTCTAAGGGCACATTTCTGGCTCCAAAAGGCTGCTTTTTAAGATGTGAAACCTACCATAGGTAGGGTAGATTTAGATTAGATATTAGGAAGAAATTCTTTACTGCGAGGGTGGTGAGGCACTGGCTCAGGTTGCCCAGAGAAGCTGTGGATGCCCCATCCCTGGAGGGGTTCAAGGCCAGGCTGGATGGGGCTTGGAGCAACCTGCTCTGGTGGGAGGTGTCCCTGCCAAGGGCAGGGGGGTTGGAACTCGATGATCTTTAAGGTCCCTTCCAACTCTAACCATTCTATGATTCTATACATTTTATGGAATATTTTGAACCCAGTAGAAATGCTACACATCTTAAAATTGTGGCCACTCTGTCGAAGTAAAGGAAATAAGTGCAACCAAAGCTACTGTTTTATTAAAAATAAATTGGAAAATTTTATCTGCGGTCGGTGGAATTGTCCAGGCTCTGACTCAGTTTCCCTAGAAGTATAATTTTACCCAATATTTAGAGATAATAAATAGTCCTGTAAAAGGAGCCATGGATGCAAAACTTCTCCCAGCTAAACCAGCTGATCTGCAAAGATCCTGCTTTGAGCTACAAGCATTCATTCTCTTGTATCCTTAGGCCATCAAAGCTACTACAAAAGTAGTGCCATCTCTTACACTACACTTTCTATTAGCAAATTTTACAGCATGTTATTGGAGAGATGAGCATCATTTATTTTTATAGATATGCCAAGACAGTCACAGAAACATAAAATGACTTATGCAAGGTCATGAACTACTTAGCAACAGAAAAGAAAGGCTAGATCTCCTCAGCTGCAAGACAGTATAACCCTATGTTAAGCTGTTAGGTAAGATTGCTTCAATGAAAAGGTTACATTGTCCTGCAACCTTTCCTCTAAGTAACCTTATCTTAAGGGTTAAGATAATATAATAACTTAATAAAAGGTTGGCAAAATAAGAAGCTTTAACAGATTCAGGTATTAATTTGGCAAAAATTTAAAAGTGGAAATATAGTTCATATAAGATGTAATGCCCCCTCAGGCAGAGGCAAAGGTAATCAATGGGCACAAGGAGTCTAGGTGTCCCAAGTATTTCAATAAAGTTACTATAAGGTTGAAAGAATATATAGTAACTATACTGATCCAAAAGCATGTAACTCTGTTATTGAGAAACGAATTAAAAATTTAAAATTACCTCTGAAATTCTTAATGCTTGAATGACCTTGAAGTTTCAAATGTTTGGGGGTTTTATACACATATATATATATATAAAAGAATCTGATTATCTCAAAGTCACAAAAAATGGGTTGGTTATGTCAGAATAAATGACTGTAATAAAACAAGCAACAGTGTGAGGCAACAGTGTATTTCTCTCAGACCTGTGTAAATTAAAAACACCCTGACATCAGTATTCAGTAGTCTCGTTGAGGGTTTGTTAACACCTAGCTGCCCGCTTGGCTTTGGTGCTATCACTCCATGTGTAGAAGATAATCTCATCTGTGGAAATGACACTTCATTCCTCTTACCCTGCCTGGAATGCAGGTGGTAGATACACAGCCACAGTCGTTGGTGAGAGATCTGGATAGATAACCCAGAGGGCAGCTCACTGTTGAGTTGGTACAGCTGCAGGTACACTCGTATTTATCACAGCACTCAGTCTTCTTTACGGTCAGCTCTCGGTGGGGTGGGCAGGAAGGTCTTTGGACTAAGCTGCATGCTTCTCTGTTACACGCTAGCAGAAAAAAGTAGGTACCACATCAAGCACACGGCATTTCACAGTGCTGCAAGTGAACAAGACAGTTCTCTGGCAGCAAGGCACTAATTGCTACTGCAGTCAGTCATAAATCTACTTAAAGACTAAGTAGTAATGCAGATAGAAAAGACCCATGTCAAAGACTGTGCTGCAGTTTCAGGAAAAGCTCCTACCCTGCCAAAATATTCTTGTCTCATACACAATCAAAAAGATTCAGAAAATAAACATAAATGTCAGAGCATACACATCCAAGAGTAAAGTGTTTCTCTTTTCCTTAATTCGAAAGTGTACTTAGAAAGGGCCAACAATACCCTCCTTCCAAGTCTGTGAAATCATTATATGTCCATTGGCTCCAAAATTAAACCTTTCAGAGGGAAAAAATGTCTAAAGGAAATTGTCAGTGCTGCTCACATGCAATGTTCCAGTGTCACTCCCTGCTAAAAAAAAAAAAAAATAAAAATAAAAAAATAGAAATCTTACCACATGTGTAATTTGGTCTGCATTCTCCAGGGTTGGTCAGAGCAAGCTGCAGGCCAAACTCACAGACAGGGGCAGGAGGCAAATCACAGGAAACCAGATCACAGACTAAGAAGAAAAATTGAAAGATTGTTTAAGACCATACCTGACTAGTTCATCCTCAAGAAAAGATGCACACATGCATACATGTCCCCATTAAACTTTTTTTCCCTACACTCAATTGCTGTCCTAAAATATGAAGAAAATTAGAGCTCAGCAGGTCAGAGTTTGTTTTCAAAATAGCTTAGGGAACAGTTCAAGCTTGGGTTATGAGGATTAAGGTTCTAATGCTGTATTTAATGTGCAAATATAGATCATGCAAAAATAGATACTTGAAAAACGACCATTTTAATGTCATGTAGACAAAACCAAATTGCTCCGTTCCCTTCCTCACCTCTAACAGAAGGAGGGACAAAGTCAAGTCAGAAGTGAATGGACACTCACATCCTCAGGAGCTGTTTATTTTTCCACATGAATGATCATACAGTCATTCAGTGGTTTCAAGAATGAAGCATTGCTTTAAATAAATGAAGGGATTGTATACCTTTGAAGCTTCTGTTAAAAATACAGCCCAAGAAGATTCCAATAGTCTATGAGAACCTACCACACTCATACTCGGGGCAGCACCGGCCAGAGTCCCTGCGCAGACGAGGGACTTCACAGGGACCACACTGAACAGCTGTAGTAGGAAGAAAACATCCATTAAAAAGTGTGGATAAGAACTAGAAAACTAGGTAACAAAAATATCAGTTGAAGTCCAATCATACTTAGAGTTAAACCAACTTACGTTTGGCAGTAGGGCAAGGTCGGACCGTGCAGTTCACTGTCTTGTTATCAAGACACGTGCAGATCTCACAAGGCTCATTTGCAGGAATCCATGTTTCCATGTGCTGCATGGAGTAAAACCAAATTGATTGTTAGAAAGAAATCAAATATTTGGGTCACTGGTATCTTAGCAATGGGAATGGGTGAGGGTGAGTAACAATTATGTGGAAAACCAGCAAACTCCATGCAGGATTGGTTGGTTGCTCTGTTAACAGTAAGAACCTAAGGAGACACATAATTCTGAAATGACTGTTGTGTACCAATTTAGCAAAAGATGTAAAGAATGCATAGATGGGATGAAGAACTATTGTTTTAAGCATGAAAAATGCTTATATGTTATAAATGTAATCTCAGGCTATTGTGAGTGACAGTGGACTCGTGCAACTACATACCACGACTGGATGTTCAGTGGTAATAAAGGAAACAACAATATGTTGGGAAATACATAGAAGTGGCTGCTTTCCCAAATTAGTAGTACTTAAACACAAAGAAATAATCAGTGCATATTTTTTTTTTTACTAAGAATATGTGGGGTGTCATCACTTGATTTCCCATTAGACTGAAGACTGGAAAAGCACTATAAGTAACCTCAAATTTGAAACCATCACTGTGGTGATTACTTGAACGTAACAAGCACATTCAGAAACTGCCAGTAAATTGTATCGTTATTCAACCACTGCTCCTTCTGATGAGAGAGGGGGAAATCTGGGAAGTTTAAGATGCAATTACCTATAAAGAACTATCCACATTTAAAACTCATGTGAATAGGGAGGTAAAAGTGAAAAGATGCACTATGGGACAATAAAGTTAATTTGCACAATTGATCCAGGTTCTGGGTGAGAACATGTAGAGTAGGTTAGGATGCCACAAAGGGAAAAGGTGTCATCCAGAAAACCCTGGAGTGCAGTTTAAAAATAACAGTCTGCCAAGACCTTTAGTCATAAGAAGAAGGAAGGAAACACCTAAGCATACTTCAACCTGTACCCAGAGATATCTATGTATTTTAAGCCATCACTGGAGTCTTGAAAGGACAGTTTACTTTCAAAGGTTAACAGTGTGGCAAGCATACGGCACCAGGCTTGCTAGAACAAGCCAAGCAAAAGTTTAACAAAGCTTAGGAAACAAATGACATAGGGTCGGTTAATCCATAGGAAATCTATTTCAGTCAAAGAAAGCTTGCATTGATGCTAGGAAAGAACATTATCTCAGGGCTTGGAAAAATAACTCAGAGCCCTCTGCCAGAGCATTCAATGGCCTCAGGGTTAAAAAGTCCTGAGAAGGCAGCTGATAGAGAATGCCTACATTTGCAGGTGGTGATGTGAAAAGCACGTGGACATTTCAAGACGCAGAGAAAGAGAATCACAACATCTGCTCTAACGTTTTCAGCAGCCTTGGTTTTCACACAGGTTTTCTTCAGCATAAGTAGGAGTCTCTTTCTAATACCAGAAGAAACGGCAAGAGATAGATAGCATGGTGTTAGTAGACATCTATATGGGTGTTGGTACCAAGAATCGCGTAAGCCCAAGCATGACCTGAGGTAGAAAGGAACGGAGGAATGAACACCAGAGGGAAAGAAGGGGGTTAAGGAAATCGTAACCCACCACCACTGGCACTGCCTGCTGTATTGCTCACACAGCTAATCCTGCAATGGTGGAGACGCAAAACGGCTGTGTGAGTTGATCCTCCCCTGCCCTCCACCTCCCCATCCACACAGCAGCTGCGTCTAAGCCTTGCCATTGGGGTACAGACCAAGAGGTTTCAGAATTAAAACCCCGTTATAGGGCATGCAACAACTCATGAATTTCAGAACTCCTGCAGAAACAAGTAGATAACACTGCAGACATTATTTCCAAGATGTGCGCTGAGCTTTTCTCCACAAGGGCTTGAAACAATTATTTAAATGGGAAATGCACTGCATTGCCTGAGGATTCAGGGATTTAAGACACACAGATCCCAGACTTTAATATGCATTTGCAATAACCATTTCAAATAGAATCATAATACAATAACTAGAACTGTCAGGTTCAACAAGAGTTGTGCACAACTGATCTGTATTTCAGGCAGTGATTATATACATTGCAAGCTATTTTTTTTTTCCTTCTAGAGAAATAATGAGACTTTTTTCTATTCCTTTTGTCACAAATTAATGTTTGGGCTTTTTTTCCCCACTTCTATTTTACCAATTCCAGAAGCACTACACAAATCCAATTATATTGGATTTAAAGCAAAGATCCAAAAGAGAAAAAATCACAGCCATATGTATGGAGATACTGTAACCTTAAAATAAAAGCTAATATGAAGTAAACATGCTCAATCCTTCAGGAAACTCTAAGCTTTTGTTTTGAAAAACGTCATTCAGATGATGCAGTTGTGGAACAAAAGGGCACCTGTATCTCCCCTCTCACTGCCAACATCCATAGGGTATGTATGTATAAGGAGGGGGGTTGATGCTGTGAGGCTCCTGTACCAGCCCCTTGCCCAGCAGTAGGAAACCCACAGGATTTCTAAAGAATAAACTACATACACACAGAGACTTCTGTTATTTACAGAAGATCTATGTTACAAAAACAATTATGTCTTTGACTGCAGGTTTAGCGAGTATGATAAGACCATCCAAAAATCTCATTAAGCATCTAAAGCTCATAAATTAATTTTTCAATTAAAGCCCCTTCTTCTTAAAGTCCCGTAACAAAATTGCTGATTGAAGAGGACTGACTGACTTAGGTGAAAACTCCCAGGGTTGAGCAGCTGGGGGTGAAGAGGAACAACCCCTGCGACTTGGAAGAGGGGACACGGAGGAGCTTGCACAGACGCTGTGTGATGCTGAAAGGCAAATCAACACTGCAGTCTGGCACCCAGCACTCACAGCTCTTCCTAATCCCATTCTGCCACAGAGAGGTCTGACTTAACTGGGGAAAGTGGATTTTCAGTAAAAGTAAAATTGTGAATTTCATCTGAGGAATGATTCTCATAAAAAAAAAAAAAAGAGGAGATTGTCTAGGTTGTCTCAGTCTCACTGAAAATATTTCAGTAAGCTTTGCAAAGACAATACAATATATTTCAAGCAAGGTTTCCAGATTTACAATTAAATTGTCATTACTGGTAAAATTCTGTGGAATGGAGGTTTTTTATCTTGGTAAATGTTGACTTATGCCATCCCTCCTCTCTTCCCTCTAGACCTCCCTCCACACAAATTTGTCATGCATTTCCGGGTCTGGACAGTCCCAGCTGTGAATTTTATATCCATCCCAGCCAATTTCACACTAGGGGAGCTACATGGGGCTGACAGCCGGCCGGTTATGAGGAACTGAGCTAGAAAATAAAGTATCCAAAGGGGAAAACAGTCAGACTTATAAGACTGATTTACTTGCAAAAGTACAAACCCCAACCACATATAAAGGTAAGCTGCTAAGTATATAGTTACCTGATGGCGTGTGCCATCTTCACTGACACATTGTGTGCAGACTTCTTCATCAACACAGCTGTCATTAAAAATCACCTGTCTGTCTGGACAGAAGCAGCCTTCTGTGGGATAATCCTTGCAGACACTGAGTTTGGTATTATTATCACAGTGCTTTACGCAGGCTGTGTGGCAGTGATCATATGTCAAATATGTGGGACATTTCATTGCTGAGGAAGACAGAAAAAAAAAAAAACAATTTAGATAAAGAGATCTGAAATGGAGATAGATGTTTCCACTCACACTTTCTTTAGAATTCTGTTCAGGTTTTTAAAGGCATCATCTGATGAACATATTTTTGCCCTCTGCAGCCACCAACATCTTTGAAAATACATTTTTAAACTAACAAAAACCACAGTGGAAAGTGATTGAAGGCACTTTGTTAAGTTACAGTCCGTGCAGAAAACATCAAGCCATATTTTCAGACTACAAGCATCAGTGAAGTATGACTTACCCTAATAATGATAAAACAGCTTACATGAGTTGAACACAGATGAAAGGGTTGAACAAAGATTTTTTTACAACTTGATAAGTGGCAGTGTTCCCAAGCAACCAAAAAAGCTAATAAACAGAAAATTTTGATACTTCAAAACTGAACCTGTTTGATTTCTGCACCTTATTAACTGAATTGCCTTATTAACAGAATTAATGAAAGTTGCATTCCCCCCTAGGCCAACACGTAACATTTTTACTGATGAGGGTCACAGCACTGAGAGTATTGTTTCTAAAAGCAAACACAAAAACAAGGCTACATCTATTCAAGAAACCTATGGACACACCTTCCATACTGTGTATTCCCTCAAGTCTACTTATTTTTCACTACAGCTTCAATTTGGAAAAGTCTTTCTTATTTCCTAGTTTGTGACTGTTGTGAGGTTTGTAAAACTTTTTTTCAGTCCCCTGACAAAAAATTCTGAAAGAAAATTACTGAATGAAGACCTGAGCTCCCAATCAAGCCAGCATTCATCAGCTGATATGCCTACACACAACATTCTTAGCAGCCAAAGGCAACCCAAAAGAAATGTCTTTTAACATTAATCCTCTTCTGTTTTGAGCCATGCTAAATCAAATTAATCCTGGTGTGTTGGACTCCATGGTTGTATGTGTGGATAGTTCAACAGACGCAGAGGAACTTGAAAAGGCACAGAAACTTGATGTGGACTCCAATCTCACTATGAAATGCTTCGGCTGGATTCTGAAAGCACAAAGAGTTCTATTCAAGTAAAATAGGAGAAATCACCTGTTTATAAACCTGTACTAGCAGCTACCTAGAATATACTACATTTTCCAGAAAAACTTGTTTCCAGAAATACTTCTGTAAACAGAAGTAGAAGGCAGTAGAAGGCAGAAGTTCTTAACGACTTAACGACTTTTTTGCCTCAGTCTTCACTGGCAACCCCTTTCGTCCTAGCTCTCACATTGATGGCACAAAAGTTGGAGACCGGGGTGACAAAGTCCCTCCCACTGTAAGTGAAGACAAGGTACGTGATCAACTCAGGAGCCTGAAGATATACAAGTCCATGGGACCTGATGAGATACATCCCAGAGTCCTGAAGGAACTAGCTGATGTAGTTGCCAAACCACTTTCCATGATATTTGAAAAATCATGGCAGTCAGGTGAAGTCCCTGCAGACTGGAAGAAGNACCTGACCTGCTCACCTACCTCCAGCCTCTGTGTACTCGCCGCTGTACCTTCACAGCAGTCTTCTGCAGCAGGGCTCGCCTATCCCTCCATCAGTTATGATCAGTCATGGGCCTATGTGAAGTTATAATGCTCAAGACATCCGCTCCTCTGTGAAAGTCTGGGGACTGCTAAGGTCTTCATACACCACAACTGCTTATTACTCAAAGACTTCTATGCAAAGTTTTGTTTTTCCCTTGTTCTCTCCTGTTTCAACGTAACGCTGTCCTTAAGAAACCGCTCACCTAAAGCTGGGAAAGCTCCGCTTCAGTTAGGCAGTGAAGTTTGCTCATTAGAGGACTTGTTTTACTTTTAAATCGATCTGTTGCAGGAGGCATTTTAGAGCACCATGGTAACGACGTAAGTCATAGCTTGCACCACAAGGGATCGCAGTTTGTTTTTCACCTGTGAGCCATGGTTCACAAGTGACAACTTGGCAAGGGATGTAAAGAAAAATAAGAAAGGCTTCTACAGGTACATTAACCAGAAAAGGAAGGTTGAAGAAAATGTACCCCCCCTGATGTGCAACAGTGGGGAACTTGTATCAACAGATGAGGAGAAGGCAGAAGTTCTCAATGACTTCTTTGCCTCAGTCTTCACTGGCAACTCCCTTCCTCCTAGCTCTTGTGTTGATGGCACAAAAGTTGGAGACCAGGGTGACAAAGTCCCTCCCACTGTAAGTGAAGACAAGGTACGAGATCAACTCAGGAGCCTGAAGATATACAAGTCCATGGGACCTGATGAGATACATCCCAGAGTCTTGAAGGAACTAGCTGATGTAGTTGCCAAGCCACTTTCCATGATATTTGAAAAATCATGGCAGTCAGGTGAAGTCCCTGCAGACTGGAAGCAGGGGAACATCACACCCATTTTTAAAAAGGGTAGAAAGGAGGACCCTGGGAACTACCGACCTGTCAGTCTCACCTCTGTGCCTGGGAAGATCATGGAACAGATCCTCCTAGATGCCATGCTTGGGCACATGAAGGACAGGGAGGAGATCCAGGACAGCCAATATGGCTTTACCAGGGGCAGGTCCTGCCTGACTAACCTAGTGACCTTCTATGATAAAGTGACTAGGTCAGTAGATAAGGGGCAACCTATGGATGTGATCTATCTGGANGCCAAATTGGAGGGGTACGGATTTGATGGGTGGACTGTTCAGTGGATAAGGAACTGGCTAGATGGTCGCATCCAGAGGGTGGTACTCAATGGCTCAAAGTCCAGATAGAGAGCAGTTACAAGTGGTGTTCCTCAAGGGTCCGTGCTGGGGCCAATATTGTTTAACATTTTTATCAATGATATAGACAGGGGGATTAAAGGCACCATCAGCAAGTTTGCGGACGATACCAATCTGTGTGGTGTTGTCAATACACCAGAGGGATGGGACCTGGACAGGCTGGAGAGGTGGGCCCAGGTGAACCTCATGAGGTTCAACAAGAGCAAATGCAAGGTTCTGCACCTGGGCCGGAACAATCCTCACCATCAGTACAGACTGGGGAGTGAGGTACTAGAAAGCAGCCCTGAGGAAAGGGACTTGGGGGTGCTGGTGGATGAGAAGCTGGACGTGAGCAGGCAGTGTGCAGTTGCAGCCCAGAAGGCCGATCACATCCTGGGCTGCATCAAAAGATGCGTTGCCAGCAGGTCCAGAGAGGTAATTCTTCCACTTTGGTCTGGTGAGACCTCACCTGGAGTATTGTGTGCAGGTCTGGAGGGGAGTTATATTCTTCCTGTACCTGGACTACCTCTCCCAGGTCTCCTCCCGGTGTTCCTACTAGTCCCCCTACCTCGTGGAGACGATGCTCCTGTCCGACTCCCTCGACCCCAACAAGTCGGACTTCTTCTCCTTCGAGGCCCCTCTGGATTATCGCCGGAAGGTCAAGGACTCCCCCCGATGTCCTTCCGACCCCTCTGCCTGTTTACAAAGGCCTGCAGTGACAGGACAAGGGGCAATGGCTTCAAGCTGGAGGGGAACAGATTTAGACTGGAGATTAGGAGAGGGTTCTTCACTGTGAGAGTGGTGGAGCACTGGAACAGGTTGCCCAGGGAGGTGGTTGAGGCCCCTTCCCTGGAGATATTCAAGGTGAGGCTCGACGAGGCCCTGGGCAACCTGGTCTAGTTGGGGGTGTCCCTGCTGACTGCGGGGGGGTCGGACTAGATGACCCTTGGAGGTCCCTTCCGGCCTGGACAACTCTATGACTCTATAAACAAGGTGCCGAGAGTAAGCACCAATGTTTATCTCCTGTCATGGTCTCACATCAGCTCTGATTAATTTGTGAAAATACATCCACAGTACTTATTAAGGTAGTGTGTCATTTACTTTTCCATTCCAGTGCTAATAGGCACAGTAGCACGCTGGCTTTCATCTTGCTTAACTACCAGTAGCCCTACAGCAAGTCTAGTAAGCTTTCTCTGCACAAAATTAGATTAATTTATTTTAGAGTTCAATGCTGATGCCCATCAGCATAGAACCTGGACAGCTGTCAAGCAGAGTGACTACCAATGCTAAAGCCTCTAATGTATTTCACATATCATAGCCCCTTCTCTCTCCTGGCGTTAAGGAGCCAGATGTGTGAAAAATGCAATGAGGAACCATAAGCAGTGTCAGAGATGGGGTAAGCTCCATTAATGTCTGGAAAATCATCCTAACCATCCTTCCATCCTAGTGGCACAATGACAACCAGGCAAGTGTAGAAAGCCACCTCAGACACATCACCGTCCTTATGTTCCAGAGATTTGGCCAGGTCCTACATGACTTACAGGTAATTCAGCTTTTTGTATAGAAACTTCTGCCAGAGGTACAGAATGTGAGAAGGCATGAAGGACTGCCCACAGTCAGCCTCAGAAAGAAGTATTTCAACAAGCCACCCTTCCAGATGGCTATTTTAGTGCTTACCTCAAACGTTTGTTGTTTCTGAATGAAAAGGAAAAGACTCTGGGTACTACCAAAAGGAGAAAATAAGGCTGAAAACCAAGTAATAGAAAAGTAATTCTTCTGCCAAATTAGTTTCTAAAGAAACCTACCTCAAATACTAGCCTGTATGATACTACTATGATTATGTGTTGATATTGTATTCTGACAGTTTGCACTGGGATTCACTCTGACTTTGTGGCTCAAATGGATAAGACAAAACAGAACATCCTTGGTTCAAATGCTAAATGGATATTTAGGGAAGGGATGTTTTTCAAGCAAGTGATATGTGGAGAAGGGCCCATGTCCTTTCAGATGACAATGCCACTCCTTTCTTATCAGTAGTATAAAGTAGCAGCTACCTAGCTCCTCAGGTCACATACTGCTGGCTTGCCTTTTGCCTCACTGTACTGTCATGTGCAGCCAAAAGGACAGCTAAAACCCCAGGGCTGATGAAGCTGGAGTGAATAATGCACCAAGGTCAACACCTCAACAGCTGCCAGCCAACCTCCCCACACTGTTCAGGAAGAGTTTTCTTAAACCTCCCCTAACAGGTCGTCTTCATCTGAAGGAATATGTTTAGAAGGGTTTTTCCAGTGTTTTTGGGAGTGGTTTCAAGGCCACATTAAACCAACTTAGATCAGTGCTGCCATCAAAAAAGGGTAGTTCCCTCTTAATCTCCTCACCTCGGCTGCTCTTTCCTGCTGGCACTTTTTCCCCTTTTACAGCTAATTTTCAGAGCTCACCAAGCAGCATGTGATGATACTGCCAGCACAGCAAAAGGAGTGGGAACGCATGGCTGGAGATGGAAGAAGAAAAACTGTCCCACATCAGTTGAAGGCAGCCATAAATCTCCCCTCATACTATTGAGTTTTCTTCCCTGTTTAAGTCCTTCAGCTGTTGTGGTCCTCACCAGCATGCCTTGCTTGAACAGTGAATGAAGAGCAGCAGATAATTTCAGTGTAGCTCCACTGCACAAATCCTTCATTAACAGAGATGGTTTAAAGGTTTCTTGCATCCCATTGCTTCTGTCTCCTCCTACTGACCCTCGTTCTTGCTTCTCTGCCAGATGTCACTGCCCCTCAGTTGAGCAGGCACAGCCCGTTATGAATTTGCTTTCTAACCTGGGCCTGCAAAACAACCCAATGAAAGGCAAAACGCAAAACCCTCCAACGACCAGAAGGGCTCATCAAAAACGTTGTTTCTAAGCAAAATATTTTTCCAGGAATCCCTGCAGGTGCTGAGTGCCACCAGCACCCTCCTCAAAGAGCCACATCTTTACTGACCAGTACCAACTAGCAGTTTATTTCATACACCGTGCCAGCATCAACTACCTATCTAAATTTAATTTATCTGCAAGCTGGTATTGGCAAGTACCTAGAGGGCATGTCCATATTGCACATAAATGAGCGTAAAATGCTGCTGAGAAGCACTCACGGAAACATTAGTACATGAAGATTAACAACTGCTACTGCTGCCGCTGTCATTTATCTTCTGAGTATTTCTGCTTTCTGGGCAAAATTTGCCAACTGGTACTGTTACTCGAGCTACACAGTTCAAAGCTGACTTGGTCATCTCTGTAGTAACTGCAGAATGAATATATCTTGGTCCATTCATTAATCACTATATTAAAAAAAAATAATCCTATTTTCAGGTGCATAAAGCTTCCTCTCCACACAAAGCTGAATCCAAACACATGCCAACATTAGCAATGCAGTGATTTATCAGAATTCCTTATGATCTTCATATTAAAATAGAGCTTGTACTGTCATTGGAGTAGAAACCCTATTCAGCAGCCATCCACTGTAAGGGTGAGCTAGCTCAAGGGGTGCATGTTCTATGCGTCAGGGTGACATGGCTATCAATGGAAGCTACAGGTTTCTGCAGCACAAGTCTTCTAAGTACAGGGTCTAGAGAAAAAAAAAAAAAAATTTCGCTCACTATGCATTCCCACTTTGAAGTAAAGTTTCCTTCCATCCATTGACACAAAGCTGGAAGTCTACCAGGTAGCACTCAACACATGCATCCTCCCAAAAAGGAGCAAGGAAAGCTCAGGCAGTGGAACTGAATGAACACAGGATGGAGAACAAGCTCTCTCTTGATCAGATATTCCATCAAGTATATTTACCCACCCAGGCAGGCCAGTTAGGAAGAACTTGTACTGCTTGAAATGTCCCAATATGGCATGACAAAAACCCCAAAAATATGACAGGAATTCACTACAGGGGGGCAAAGCAAGATACTCCAGAACCGTGCCATTGTTATTAAACATGTAGTGGTAGAGTGATTATTCTGCAGTGTCTAGTCATTAATATAACCTGTCTAATGCTCCTGTAATTAGCAATTTTATTTTTGGCAGTTGCACACATGCAACTGCCTTCTTTGAAGGAAGAAGCTGATGCTATTGTTAGGACATTAAAGATTGTTTTATGCAACTAGTGTTAAAATGGGCAACTCTTCAGCTATCTTTGTACATGCTGAGTAACAGGATGGGAATTTGAAAACTGCAGAGAGTTATTAAGGTACTCCGCTGACATTCAGCCTTGAACATTACAATTTGTAAAGTCTGACTGAAGCACTAAATTTAGAAAATGGCTGGCAGTATTCTCCCTGTTTTCTAGGACTATATTCCAAACAGACTGCATTGTTTTTTAAAAGATTTAGTCTGCAATAGCAACAGGTTCTTCAATAACCTATCCTGGAAAGATATTTAAGACACTAACTGGAGGCTCAAAACAAATTCAAATTCACGTTTTTGACTTCCTATCCCATCATTACCTCAGTCTGAAGTTAAAACACAAACAAAACCCAACACATGTACTGAGTTCTTGCTGTATCATGCCTTTAGGATGCTGGCTCTCCAATTCAGAAGTGAAAAGTATCCGGGCAGCAAGAAGGAAAGAAAGCAAGGCAACAAGAACGGACTAAACTGGAGAAGTAGGAGATGTGAAAAACAACTGGGATACAAGACACTACCTGAGGGGCCAGCTGGGAAAGAAAATGCCTACACACACACACATATCTCAGATACTTGACTAAACCAGAAACACTGTGAGTGAATATCTGAATGTCTGTAACCACCACTGCAGACAGACTAACAGCAGAAGATGTGGAATAACCCACCTCAAGAGTTACTTGCAGTATACAACCATCTGAACTTAGCACCAGCATGTTTGTCTTGTTTATTTTGGGTTCTGGGCAGTTTGCAAGGCTCAGATCCTGCTATACTGCTCTCTCACAGCACAAACTCTTCACCTCCAAAACACAAGCAAAAGGCAGCCAGACGGAGAACCAGATTTGCAAAGCAAAGCACAGCTGGTTTGATCAGTGCAGCCAGCATGCACTGGCAAGAAAACGCACCACAGAGTGGCTATTTCCCCATTTTTCACTGCAGTAGAAACTTAAAATCACACTTGGCTCTTCCACCACAGTCTGAAAGGTGTAGGCTTTGGTTGGAATGTGGGGAATTTGCAGAAAATATTACAAAGAATTCAGAAAAGTCTTATTTTATGTCCTTGGCAGGTAGTTAGTTATGACAATGACAGGCTGGTGAGCAGTTCCACTACTCTACAAGTTCCCCTGTCCTCCAGCATCTGTACCAAAGCAGTATCTGTAGCCAAAACTGCCGAGCAGGATCAGAGCAGAATTTCAGTTCAAACCTTGCCCCACGGTGGCTCACTGGCTGCAGGGTCAGGTACCGTCACACAGCTGTGTTTGCCTTTGCAATGGCTTTTGCAGTGTTTTCATTTCACAGGTTACCCCTCCAGCCTTGCAAAACCACTCTGCATTTTACCAGTTAGCAGTTTACCAAGAAACGCATTTTCCATAACGTGGAACTTAGCGGACAGCAAACCAATCATCAGACCTGCAAAAATCACTTAGATGGGAAACTTGATTTGGAACTTCTGCCCCATCGCACGGTACTCAAAAACTAGTATTACACCGACCATCATTGTCACCCCTGTCACCAAGTTAGGCAGTTTCTATATCAGGTTTTAACGTATCTTAAACCCCTTACGACAAATCTCGTGTGTTCTCCAGTCTACGCAGACCCCGTTTTCCCTGCAGATGTGAGCGTAGGAATTTATCATCTCGCAGGCTTCATCCTCATAGCAGCTGCTCTCCATGCAGGCCTCATAGAACATGTTGGGGGAGATTACACTGTGGCACTCTGCAAACCGATTGGAGAGGAGAAGGTGGCAGTGGCTTGTTGCGTGCTCAGAGCATCTGTCTTCTCTCCGGATTTCACAGATCTTCCCCGGCTCTTCCACCACCCAGTCTTGAATAAACACGCTGCTCTCAGGAGTGACAGAGCCATCACGTAACGTGAAGTCGTTGACGTGGTTCTGGTCACACACCCCTAGGAGGGTGAGTAAGAGGAAGAGTCTGAACACAGTCAGCAGTAAAATAAACCTAGAGAAAACAGGCACAGGACAGACAGAGCTGTTTGGGGCTGCTCAGTGAATGCCGAGGGGAAGAGGAATGAATGATATTCCTTACAGCTAGTATCAATAGAGGCATAAAACCCCTGGGTCCCATTTCCTTATCACAGGAGGTATAGGTTACGCCACGGAGGTATAAGCTATACAATAGATTATACCACTGAGGATACCATAGAATTAATTCAGGTAGTAGTACCCCTCACAAACCTTTCGCCTTCACTGCAAGCACAGGTCATGTTTCTCACATAAATGTATATGTAAAAACCTAAAGTCACACCCTCTTAAAAAAAAAAGAAAAATCTCCTTGAAAAGATAAAGTGAAATAAGTAAAACATGCGAGATATCTAGCTCATTCTTTCCAAGGTATGAGCATCCATCAACAGCTCATCCATCAATGAGCTGTTATGCTGTTGTCCATAGTAGAAAAACCTACATAGATTAGCAAAGTGCCAACAATAGGGGAATCAGTTCAGCCAGAGAGTTTAAGGGTACAGGGCCACACAAATTACAATAACATAAATAGCAGCTCAAACCCAAGTAGGAAGCTGTTAAAATTACCAGTTTTCAAACTTACCACAAAGCCCTTGTGTTCCTGAAGAAAAGCTCTTTGAATTAAGTTTAAGAAGAAATTCATTGTTTCTTGGAGTAAATGTGAGATTATGTCCAAGATGGGAGAACTTGATTTCATGCATTATTGCTCCATAGACGGTGACTTCAAACAAACTGCTAGAATAGGGGATATGAACCCTTTCACCATTAACAGCCACCTGTTTTCAAAAAGGCAAGATCATCACATCAGTTCTAGCAAGAGTTACAATCAACCCAGTCTTACAGTTGAAACACCTTTTGACTTCACAAGTAATAGAAGATCCAACTGAATCTGGACATAAGAATCAATTTTGCAAGCTGAAAATTTCTATGGAGTCTAAAAACGTACAGAACTAATTGACCTTCATTCTGTGTATCATATGTACAACTCTTTCAACATTTTCCCACAAGTGCATTCCTTCAGCATCATGTATACACAGACTAGCAATCTAATGCCATGAAGTTAAAATGACACCTAGAGACTCTGATTATCAATAAACCTCAGTGAAAGTCAAGGCTGAACCACCATGCACAACTGGGTGCAGGTGTTTGGTCCATCCTATTTTGCTGCATGAGTCAGACGAGATCACCTTTGCTCGCTGACTCCTGTGTGTCTGAGGAACCCAGAGATTGAAAATGTTTCATATTGAATTTGAGTGCTTCTGTGCCTATAAAACAGACATAATAAATACTAAGATGGCCTTCCATCTAATGCTGAGGTCCACCTGCATACAAGGTAAGAACCAACTCTCTAGCTCTTCAACTAACCAGTCACACATAGAAGTTTATGAAGAATAGAGGCTGCTCTACCATGCACCAAATTATAACACTGTGTAAAGGACCTCTGCCAACAGAGGAGAATCAGAGTGCTGTTATGTCCTGTCTATAATCCCTGCTTTTCTGGCAGAAGCGTCAGGGAGACATTGCCAAATCCCATAATCTTGATGTTGTCATACCAGCACAACAGGGAGAACAAGAAAAGAAACATGTCTGGCTTATTATGTGAATGCAGATTGTATCATGAAATTAAAATGAGCACTTGCTCAGAAGCCTAAGAATAGATTGCAAGGGGAAAAGAAACTGGCTAAAGGGAACAAATTGGTCCCCAAAACCTGAAATTCCATAGCAAGAGCAGACAACACACAGGTCATTTCATTGCATTTAGCTTACTGCCATGTCACTGAAGAGCTGAACAGATACACCACGATGTTTCACTTCAATAGAGTCCATACAGTTCATCTTCAGTGTTGCTCTGCATGGTCCTTCATGGAGGAGAATTTCAACATCATGTTGCATGTCTTGAAACAAGGTGTAGGAGCAATTCCCAGTCAGCTTAAAATTCAGCCCATCAAAAGTGACAATATGTCGAGATGAACTTCCTATACAGACACCTGCACATCAGTGAAAAAAAAAAAAAGAAAAAAGCCATATAGACATTCGTTTTTGTTTAAATTAGACTATTTCTTCACAATTCTTATAAGCATGTGGAATCAATTAATTGAGAAAGCTAGGAAGGTAATGAATTGCAAATGCTGTAGAAAATCATTTACAAGAAACTTTGTTAAATACTTCATCACATGGTTTGGGGTTTTTTTTGAAGTATCTTTGTAGCAATTAGCACTAAAAAAGATTTGGATAAACTCATAGAAAATCCCTTACCATGAAGTTTATTCACATTGAATGTCACTTATTAATAAATTCTGTATGAAAAATGAAAGCAGGGAAAACGTATTCGTTCCCTACCTGTAGAAAAACTGTAACATATTTTTTAAATTTTACATTGCATTTTTATTATGGTATTGCATTTTATTCTGTACAGTATTACATTTGAAACAAAATAACATTACATCATTCTTATCAAACACATCACAAGGCTATACCTGGGAACATTTTTATTTTTTTTTTCAAATGGGAAACAGGAAAAGGGCAGAGAAACTAAAACTGAGCTAAAGGATGCTTCTGTCTTGTGTTTTCAAATCTTTTGCTTAAAGATAATAAAAGCTATGTCAGCTAAACATATAGGAAGAAAATTCTCATTGAGAATAATTCAGCTACTTGGATTCTAATTGAGATTTGAGAATAACCTCTTTCCCATTCATTGACACAGCAACTTGGGCCGAAAAAAAAAAAAAAGGCCTATTTTGTGTACTGTCAAAAGGTACATCCTTTTGGCACACTGGAGCATCTTCAGATATTCTACTGTACCTTCTTATAAAGTTCATGTCTAAACAACAACGAAACAAGTTAGCAATAAAACAATGTTTCTCAACCTTTATTTTATTTGTGGACATTAAAAAAATTCTAAGGATAAAGAGAATCCTTTTAAACTTTTCATAGCTTCTGTAGCACAGAATGAATTAATGCAATCCATTTAAATCAACTGAATAATCCACAAACTCTCAAGAGCCATGAATCACATGTTGCAAATCATAGAATGGTTAGAGTGGGAAGGGACCTTAAAGATCATCTAGTTCCAACCCCCCTGCCCTGGGCAGGGACACCTCCCACCAGAGCAGTTTCATATTGCTATGAAATGCGTAACTAGTTCAGCAAGCAAACACCTTCATGGTTTAACTCCCAATCTATTCTCCGAAATCAGTTATACAACATGGGAAGAATACTTTTTCAAGTACTTCCTCTTTGCTTTTTCATATCATCTGCACTGCCAACCAATCATTTGAAAGGCCTGTGGTTCTCTAAATAACTGGACACTACTTGAACACTACTTTGCTGAATCACGAGTAAAATGAAGCATGCACTGCCAGGCTCCTGCGGCGCAGATCACCTAACCAGCCTTCATCCATAACAACAAAGAGATGCTGAAACACACTGAGCTCCTGCTAAGCACCTACTTTGCTACGCCCATCTCTAAAGTTTACTGATTGCTGTGAGTTTCAACTCTGACCTCAGCATGTACAGCATCAGAATCAGCCTTCCTGCCTCCTACGCTTTGGTTGACACAGCATCACCCTGATTTTGCTAAGTAGTCATTGAAATGAGGCTACTTTACCCATGGATTTTTGATCAACTGGATGGGGTTGGAATTTTTGCCTTCTAACATATGAAAACTTACCACACCTCATCACAAATTGTATCAGCTCAGGGGAAAAAAAAAAAAGTTAAATTTTGCATGCTATGAATACTAAATTCATAAAGAGGTAAACAAATGTTAATTCATGTTAAACAGCAGCAACATCAAGTCAACTATAGGTTTTTTCATGATAACCAACTAATGGTATGACTGGCATTTTTCATTTCATCCTGTCAGAAAATGCTTATGACAACATATTTTGCCCAATGTACGACAAAATTTATGCCAAAAGTAATGCCTTCACATTGCTATCATTGTATTTAGGATGAAGAAAATTATTACAGATGCACTTTCTATGGGTAGATATCACTAAAAGTATCTTTTAAACTTTATAAAATATTTATGATTATTCAACTAAAATCTTTGTCTTTTTGAAATATTCATATCAAAGCAGAAATGTTAAAGGGTTTGAATAATTGAATGCACCTTTAGAAAATGTTGAAAGTTGGGGTGTTAAAATTTTGGATGTCTAACAGTTCAGGAATCGATATCTAGCTACCTAGCTTATGTATTTCAAGGAGTGCCCTGAAGAAAGTGGTCTTAAAACAGACAGTTCAGCAGGGAAGATTTTAAATTGAGATTATACATTATAAAGAGAAGATAAATGTAGGGTTGTGATTTACTCTAAAAAGTAATCATGTGACTTTAGGTGTAAGCCAAATCTTCAGAATTGCATTGGGGAGTACAGTCCTCTAAGCTTCATTAAAGCCAATGAGATTTAAACTATTGAAAATACCACCTAAATCTCCTATTTTGGAGATTTCTGTAAATTTTAGCTGTAATAGCATACATGATTGAGCTCTATCTGAACTTTGGAACGTTTAATTCAAAATAAGCATCTTGACTAATTTTTATGGAAATTGAGCATACAACTACGGTGCGTTTGGCACAGAGAGAAGGTGAGGCTCAGCCAGGCATCACTGCCTCCTTTATCCCAGACTGCCACCATTTCACTGTTGTCAGAGCATCTCTCCGGGCACTGAGGTGATCCAGAGGCTCAGGCTAATTTTTTTTGCTTGAAATCATCATTCTTATTTTCCTTCCTAAAGTATTCCTTTTACATATATGGGATTTTCCTAAAGAATCTTTTTTTTTTTAATAAACAGATCACCAGTCTCAGGGCTGAATCCCTTCACCTTCTAAATGTGTGTAGGTGCACTTAATTTCTGTTCCTGTCACCTCAGCCAAGGCAACACAGTTTTCACCATTTCAGCTCAAATACCCGGGGTGAGGTTTTCTGGAAGCAGGGAACATTTGTTGTCGTTGTTTCTTTAATACACGCACCTGATGCGCCAAACCCTGAAGCCTAGAGATGGACCAAGAATACATCACTTGCTTACAGCATGCCGAGATAAATTCCTGTTTTCTTCCATGCACTATCATTCCCCCTTCACACAGCTTTGGAAATTGGGTGTGAGATTCTCTGATAAAGCAATGTAGTTATGCTAATGTAAGAAATAAGCTCGCAGTGGCCCTGAACTTGCATCACACATTCCAGGCACCAGTGAGACTCTGTTTTAAGAGTTTATTTAAGCCATGTACAGCGTTAATTCCCCCCACCTCAGTCACCTTTGATGTGTACAATGACTGCGCAGCTCCATTCAGCATTACATTTCTGATAAAACCTTTCAAGCGATGGGGAGGAAGGTCATACATGCAAAGACAGATACTCACAGGGACACATCCATCGGCAGCCACAAGTTTCTTCAACCTTAACAGCAGGAAGATTGCTGTGACATACCGGTTTTGGCATCCTTTCACAGTTAATTTGGTGACTCTCCAGAACTGTGTAATCTCCTGGAAAGCATGTCACAGTGTGGCACTGGTCTGGTAATGTCCATTTGTCACCAGGCTAGATAGAGAGACACGGATATTTAGCAATTGAAAAGAACATGGGCGGAGGGGAGAAAAATGCAAAACTTGGCTGCTGCCACGCTCCTACAGCAAGGAAGAAAAGTGACACTGACAGCAGTGCTGCTCAAATTAGCCTTGGATAATTAAATAATAGAATGCAAAACGTTAAGGACTTCATGAGGATGAGAAAGTTTAAATTAGCAGCACTGTAAGAAATAGACTCTGAAGTTCCAAGCAAAAGATAATAGTCTAGAATAGGAGATGTTTTGTCACAGCAGAATGAATTATCTGGTACTCCATCTATTGTTGGCTTAGCCATCCTACAGCATGCGTGGATAGCATTGTCAATAAAGAATTCCCCTCAGCTTTTCTTTAAATGTCGAAGCCTTTAGTTTTCATAAGCCATAAAAATTTTAGAAAAAACTCTGTGCACAGATGGCCATGGCACAGCAGGAATTAATGATATTTGTTCCAAGCTGGAAAGGCGTGGAACACTCTAGTTATTTTATCCGCATCTCCAAAATTTCAAAATAGTTCCTCCCTTCCAGAAGGGAAATTGGTCATTTACCAGATTAATATTATTGGACATACACAGTGGTTTTGTAAAATTAAAAATAAAATATAAACTGTATTCTCATTTTCTAAAGGACATCCTAAATTTTAAGGCTCCATGATTACATACTACTAAAGGACAGAGAAATAGATGTGGTCACAATCTGGAATATCTCAAGATTCATATCTGCAAAAAGCTGAACTCTCTGGCCCCAATCCCACAGAGCTCTAAAGTCAATAAATAGGCTCAACGAATTTCAAAACAGAGCGTTCACCCCTGAGGTCTACATTCCCAAGAATATCCCCAAATGTGGGAAACAGCCCTTTCCAGACCTATCTGGAAATAATAGGTGGGTCCAGAAGCACTAATAACAAGTGAGACAGTGGTTCTATGAGCTGGGTAACACGCCTTGATATTCACAAGCAGAAACATATGGGGGGAAAAAAAAAAAAAATTGCTGTTGGGCAAGATTATCTCCCATCCTCTCCTTTTCAGCTTACCCATCATTCCCATGAAAGAGAAAAGCAAAGTGGCAAAATGTCTAGGTAAACACAGCATCATTCACAGACTATTTTTGGCACTAGTGTGCAAGCTAAGAATAGTGATGTAAAAGTACTACTCTGTATCTCTGAGCTACGTGATACTGTCAAGTCTAAAAGAGAGCTGCCAGATTTTCAGCCATAAAAATTTTCATCTTAAGACAAGTTAATTTACTGCTTTAATTTTACTAGTTAGATACTGCTTTGTATCTTTCAGGACAGTGAGAAGGGAACTTGTTCCAGAAGTGGCTTAATACTTTTAAGGCTTGTGAGCCTAGAGAAAGCTGTGAAACAGTAACATAAGGAGCTTTTAGTATGGAAAAAATATTTAGATAGGAAGAAATTGAATGTTTTTTAATTAGAGTTGTCTCGCCTACAACTCACTGAAATCAGAGCACCTGGAAGGGTATATATACAGCTGTGCAAGTCTGGCAAAGGACCCTTTAACTTCCATACATATTTAATTGTTTTTATTTCACTCCTTAACAGGACATCTACTGGAAAACATCTAAGAGCTGGACAAGAGAAGTGCAGCACATTTAAAGGGAAAAATCAACTGAATGATCCAAACAAAGCCAAGAATCCCGGTGCAAAGGAAAACGCAGGGACTCTGAAGACAAAGAAAACCTAAATCCCAATTGATGTGAAATCGTAGGAGTAGGAATAAGAGAGAAAGGAAAGCAAAAGCAGAGTTTTCTAAATTGTGAAGGATAAGTCTGCTGAAACCGATGAGCCTGCCAGAACACCGGAGGAAGCCTCAGACTTCCTCTCTGAGGGAGCTCTGAACCTATGGACCTGGACTTGCACGGTCTTCCTCTTACTGTGCGTCTGCAGGAGAGAGCACCACGTACCTCAGCTGGGTTCACCAGCTGGCACCTTCTAATTTAGTTACCGGATATGATAATTTATAGTACTGGATGTAACCAGTGCTAAAAACTTACATGGATTCAAAGAATGACTGAACAAATTAATGGAAGAAAAAACTATTGAGCACTATGAAACACAAGGAGATGGCACTTGCAGCTCAGGGTGTCCCTGAGTCACAAATTGTTCAGGGCTAGGAAAGTTCAGGGAAGTATCATATGTGCTTACTTACATTCTTCCCTGACTTCTATTTTTGGCCTTATAATAGAAAGGGTTGAGTGGATTTCTGGCCTGACCTAGCACATGTGATCTTCTGTCCTTGTGCTACTAACCTTAGCCACGAATCTGCCTTCAACAGTCATTTTGAGGGTAGAAGTAATAACAACAACAACAAAAAAGTAATGAATCACATTACTCCTGATATTAGACAGGATTTAGGCTGAGTTTTTTGATCCTGAGAACTCTGATTTCCTTGCAAACTGCAAGAGATCAGTTCCCACAATCTCCAGGTGCATGACAGACATCCCACTTGGGGAACTGAGCCTCCTGCCGTAACTCTGAGTAACGCCTGAAATATTATGGAACTGATAGAAGAGCCTGTGTTTTCTGAATTAGGAAAGAGCCTTGATTTTTCATCCCTTGGATTGTGGACTATGCTGGAAGAGGGTACCAGGTCAATGATGGCACGTTACTGACCGGGAGTCAGCAGAGTAATTCAGAGCGTGGATGCTCAACACCAGAAGCAGAGCATTTCCATGGTGTCCTGTAGGCACCACAGGATGCACAACAGCCTGCCACAAAAGGTAATGGCTGCCACGTTGGCAGGGTCTTCTAAAAACCACTTTTTCTGGCTGACAGAAGAGGTAACACAAAATCCACCTGTATTTGAAAACGCAGTTCATTTTTAATATGGAATGGAGCTTGGTCTCTTTTCTTCCAAAAGCATTTTAGCCAGAACGGAAATTGTGCTTTAAGTTTATCACCAACCAAATGAAACCTGACATGTCTGAATTTCAGGACGAGACTTCCCAGCACTTATCTACATGTACCTGTGTCCACTTCTAGCAGCCCAGAGGCCTGGACACATGCAATTCAAATGAATAAACAACAAGGATCTGATTATTTTGTGTTTTAAAGTAAGAGAATGACCCCTACTAGAAAACACACAAATTAAGGAAGTCACCCCTACTAGAAAATATGCAACAAGCTTATGCTAATATTTTTAAATTCATGAAGAATCATATACACCCAAAAACCTTGGCATTTCACCTGAGATGAAGGAACTGAACCACTTATAACATCTACATCATTCCTTTCTTAGAGCAGTTCACTTCTGAGAGATCAGATAGGTTTACTAACATTTCTGAGCATTTTCTAGGCATTAATAAAAGATTTTCTGCAAACAAACACTGAGAAATCTAATTTCATTCCTTGAGATGGCTTTCCCTACAGATATGACTTTCACACAATACTTATCTTCCTATGGAATTTTCACAGGGACAAGGTACTTGTATCTTAGCAGAAGGAGAGGATCAGGACAATGACATTGCCTCCCCCCCTATATATGCACCTTTATTCCAGCCATGTCTAGCTTTGCCAAAGTGCTTTTACCAGGAGATAAAAACGCATTTTTCTTTGTCAGGGAAGACACACACTGTCACAAGTTTTGGCTGTACACCGCCTTCAATAATATTCAACACACTGTAAGATCAGATGTGATTAGGGGAAGTCTCCTTTTAGTGCAAAGTTATCCCATCAGTTTAAAAGCCAATATTTTCATCCTGCAAAATAAAATAATTCTTAATATTTAATATTGTCCAACACTTTTTCTTTCTGGTTGTCTAAGAAGGTACTGCATGAATTTTGTAGTTTGAAATCCAAATTAATGACCCAGCCAATATACTTACTTTCTTTTTGTTTCCATCCTCATCTATACATTCTCTGACAGGGTCTGAAAGAGAAACAGGTATCTTTTAGCCATCTCAATCCCTTATGCAGCCTTTTCAGTAAGTGGTGGTCACGAAAATGCAGAATTGCTTGCTTAAAAATGTGACTTAGGAGGTAAGAAAGTTTTTTTTGGTGTTAGAATGTGAGAATCCCCACCTGAAGACTGCAGGAATTTGTCCAAAGTGTACAAGTTTAAGTGAAATTCTGCTAGCATTACCTGACTTCTGCAATGATTTTGGTCCCAAAATACACTGTGAGCAATAGGTAGGCTGTAATTCCACAGCACTCCTTGTACTGACATACATCTCTGCCCAGATGGTACTTAAAAGAAGATCATGGCAGGTTCTAAGGCAGGTTCCACCTTACCGCCTAATCTTGTGATGAATTGTGAACATATCTGGTAATTAGCAGGCAATGAGGATTTGCACACCCATGCACACACCCATTTATTAAATGCAGAAAGATAAATACAGCAAGTATTTGTAAAATAAGATTTGTCAGCAACTAGCATAAGTATGAAAATAGCTGCAATAAGAATACCCAAATTCAGTTTTATTACATTCAGGCATTACTATGATGGGCAGCTTTTTATATGATTAGCTAGATGGTCACAAGGCACCCACTGAATTGCAGTTTCTATTTTTACGTGCTCTCATAACACACCTAAATGTATATGGAAAATAATTTCATATAAGTACTATGGTATCACAATGTGATAAGCACTGTCTAGGAAATTAAAACTCTGACTAGCAAACTCTTTATATAATACTGTACTATGCTAGTATATACAGGCTATGTGTTCTGTCTTTTCCAGTTCAAGTAATGCATTTTGAAAGCATTTAGGAAATCTTTTAAACCTTTTTAATAGTATTATTTTTGGTACATTTCCATACATAAAGTAAGACTCCCTCCGTACAAGAAATCCAACTGTATGAGTCTGGAGGGGAAAATTATACTTTACAGATTGTAAGAAACTTAAATAAAACAAAACAAAACACACACATGCAAAAAAGAACGTAGTTTCCCACCCTATAGAAAAGGCTTTACCATCAGCAAAAGGGAGAACTAAATTTTTCAGTTTTAGGTGTCTAACATAAGACACCTATCATTCAAGTTTTTGAGCATACTCTTTTTTTTTGTTGTTGTTGGAAAAGCTTTCATAAAAATACAGAGCTTTCACCTCTAGTACCAATAGGTTATAGCACAGATTGCAATTAGAAAATAGTTACTGGTTTCAAATTCCTGCTCCCCATCCTATATCTTGGATCAATGTAATTTAGGGCAAGAAAAATCACATATTTTACAGTGTGAGGAGAGGAAATGCATCTTTAAAAGCTTATTTTAAAAGAAAAGAAGGAAAATGGCAGCTGTTTAAATCTAGAAAATGGCAGCTGTTTGATGCTCTGGAGAGATTTTAAAATGCCAGAAGTGATCCCAGTGGAGACTGATCGGATATCTCTAAGCTGGACTGTGCACACTCTGCAACTTCCTCATTCTTAGTGGTACTTGGCTCTGAAAAAAAGTCCACTTATTTTAATGGAGACGTAACTAAGCCCTAGTAAAGCTGGTAAAAACCTGTGCAATGATTAACATGATGAGACAGTGGTTTGTTGAGAGAACACGTAGATACTATTGTTATAGAAATAACAACAACAATATGAGTAATAAGTATCTACATACACACAGATCAAGGAGGCAAAAGAAGTAAAATACTGTCTGGAGTTGAAGTAAGTTTCCTTAGATAGGGGTCCTTGCTATCTACAAACGAATGTTCATTTAAAACATCTTACACATTTTTTTCCCCAGTATTTGTTATCCTGGAAAAGTTAATTCTTTCTTATTCTTTTCTATTCTTCTTTTTCTTCCTTACACTTTGGTTGAATTCTGTGTAGATATTCACATAACAATGTAACATGACTTACCCATGCACACTTTTTTGATAAATTCACTGTTCAGTGTGATCATAGTGGTTAAGTCTTCAAAATTCTGAAGCTTCACGATTCTGTTAGCAGCTGATGGCCCAGTCAAAGTCCTTAGTTGCTCTTCATCATATCTGTTCCCAATTCCAATTGGAAACAGGGATACCCCTAGCAAAAGAGAAGAAAGGGTTTTAAATGGGCACTGAACAGGAGGTCTTTGTTGTATTTTTTTTTTTCATTTGCTTCTTAAAAAAAAAAGAATTGGGAAAAGTTTTTTTCCAACATTTAATTTCCATATTTTACTTGCATCACTTCCTCCACATAGGCTAAAGGCAATTAAGAACAGAAATGCCAATTCTCTAATCACAGTGTTAGCTTCGATGAGCTTTATTAGTCCCAAGCATAATATGATCATGTATGGTCAACAAAATGCAGCTGAAGATTTAATGACAGCATCTTAACTTTTTTTCAAATGTAAAAAAAAAAAATCTCAGTATGTTGGGGGTTTTCTTCACTTACATGACAATTGGATTATTTTCAAGTCATTTAATTAAAAAATAATAGTTGTTATTTAGTTCATGCCTTATTCGACATCAGCCTGCAAAGGAAGTACCTCGGCTGAAACCCTGAGGAAGCTGAGGTACAGAGACTATAGCCAGAAAAGAAAAATTATAACACGGCGCACACTGATACCCAAAGCATATTGCTGTCAGTGCAGAATCCGATCAAATCTTCTGTTTATTATTATTATTACAGTGAACCTTTCAGGATTCACTGTACTGCAACAGTATTGAATTTATAACATTAGATCACGTTTCTGGCATCCTCATCTATTCACAAGAATTGGGAAAATGAAATGCCACTAATTGGTGAAGCCTATGGAAGCTGTTCAGCTTAAATCGTAGATTAGTCCTGAATTTACCAGTATTTCAGAGGCGTCTTCATCAGGCAGATTTTGTTCAGGTCTGTTTCTTACCAGAACATTACACACAGTAAGTCCATACCAGTGAACTTATATGAACATACCAGTGCCTTAATTTCTCATCGTTTGTTCTAGTGTGTTACTTAAAAAGCAACAACTCTGCTTAAAAAATAGCGACAGGGAACAAGATTTACTGTTCATTCTTGCGGAAAGCGCAGCCGCCTCCACAGTGTCTTCTGATCTCCCAGACACGATGACTATCGCGACCTTTGAGGCGCTGGGCCTCCCTCCATGGGATTCTGACATCGCGTTCTGAACTACAAAATCAATGGCTTTTCCTAAGAAGCAATGAATAGATAAATGAAAGTTATGACACAAAACTCATGGAAGGCTTTAAAACTAAATCTTACTTTATATTAGTAAGTTATGCAGTACTGAAAAATACTTCTTAAAGGAGTTTTAGTGTCTGCTTTATCGTTGCCACACAAAAGGTCTCAGCTATTAAGAACCTACCAATACTATTACTACTCTGAAGTAATGGGAATTTTACTGCCTTTCCTTAGCCATGAGGATAAAGTTATGCTCCTTACTTTAGCAGTTATCTTCTCTGAAGTATTACCACTGGTTACACAAAAGGAAAGATGATATTGTAGAAGAATATGTACTTATTTCCCAATTGCAGAACAACAGTGACATCCAGTGGTTATACGATCTACAACTTCACACTGTTGAATTGTACACACAAGTTGCTCAGCTCCCAGAGAAGATCTAATCCTTCCATCAGTTGGTCAACTTTTTCTACTGGTGTGAAAAGCTATCTTGTCCCTCCCTGATACCAGCAACCTCTCTGAAATCTAGACTCAGACTAACCCACACTATAACAGGGTGATCCATATTTATAAAAAAAAAAAAAAAAACCAACACCACAACCAACCGAACATTTTTGGGGTTGTTGGTTCTTTTGGGTAGTTTTGGGTATTTTATGTACTTAGTTTAGTGTTTGACCGAACTTACCCATCGACGACGGGAAAATAAATTGTGGACACTCGTGAGTCCGTTTAAAAACAAGTTTTAGTACTGGAGTCGTTCTCTCGATAAACGATAATGAACGTGAATCTATACATAAACGTGTTTATAAAGTACTGGGAATGATGATAGGGAGCTTTCTTAAAAGCTCTTTTGGACTTGGAAGTTATCAGGTCAGGAAGCAGCAATGATATCGTGTGACTGATGCGATATTCGGAGCAAATAGTGAATGGTGAATAACAAATACGTGAAAAACTAGTTCCTCTGAGTAACCTGCAAGGCCTGTGGAGCAGAAATGTGCTTGCCTGAGAAATTCACTGAGTAATTTTAAATAACAAACACATTTGTAAAACAGTGGGAGTCAGATCGTAGACAATTCACCAGCACACCACCAAAATACCTTAGCAGACCTGAGCATTTTGCACCTCATGTCTTCTTTCAACACGTCACTCACCCCTTTTCATTGGAAAAGCAAAGATCTTTTTCTCAAGCTGCTACAAGCATGGACCACCTCTAGAAAGCTCCCTCAGCACATTCACAAGTGATAACATGGCTACAGCATCTGGATATTCTGGAAGGCTTTAATTAGGCTTTCAGGAAGAATTTATTCCTTGGAAGAATCTAGCCCAGAATAGGTATCTGAAAAAAGCCCAGATGTTTCCTTTGACACAGTACTGGTTTGGAGATGCCGTTCCCTTCTCAGTTACCATTGCTTCTTTGTCCTTTACTGTTGTCTCATATGCCTTATAGACCTCAACTGTCTCGTATCCCCTTCCCACCTTATCCAGAGACCTCTTCTTCCCCATTGGCCCATTATCACTATTTCCTCCCCAGAGCCTTAGTCTCATCTTCATGTGTCATCTCTCCACACAGATGTCCACAGCTAAAGAGAAGAGCTAAGACCCACCAGGAACTGCTGCCAGGCCCTCTCATACCCACCACAGGAACAGGATTCACATCAACTTTTCCCCCTATGAGCTCCCATCCATCATGCACCGTTAACCTCCACTAACAATCTTCTGTCTAGACAGGGTCACGTATTTCTCTAAGGAATAGTTTTCAAATTGAAAGATGCATGTTTAAATTAAATGATCTTTGGAAATGTCAATTACTATCAGAAGGTAAAAAAAAAAAAAATTATATATATCTCTCTCTCAAATCATTACTAGTNAAAAACCCCAACAACCAAGAAAACCCATCAAAACCCATAAAATACATGAATCAAATCACAAACTGGCTTGAATGGGTAGCTGCTGCCCTTTTATTTAACACCTGTGAGCACTCAGGCAAATTTTTGTTCAAAATCATGACCTCAGCAAGAGAGCTATTTGCTATTACTTGCACTTAGATATGTATTTGCACAAATATTTATACTGGGAATGATGATAGGGAGCTTTCTTAAAAGCTCTTTTGGACTTGGAAGTTATCAGGTCAGGAAGCAGCAATGATATCGTGTGACTGATGCGATATTCGGAGCAAATAGTGAATGGTGAATAACAAATACGTGAAAAACTAGTTCCTCTGAGTAACCTGCAAGGCCTGTGGAGCAGAAATGTGCTTGCCTGAGAAATTCACTGAGTAATTTTAAATAACAAACACATTTGTAAAGCAGTGGGAGTCAGATCGTAGAGAATTCACCAGCACACCACCAAAATACCTTAGCAGACCTGAGCATTTTGCACCTCATGTCTTCTTTCAACACGTCACTCACCCCTTTTCATTGGAAAAGCAAAGATCTTTTTCTCAAGCTGCTACAAGCATGGACCACCTCTAGGAAGCTCCCTCAGCACATTCACAAGTGATAACATGGCTACAGCATCTGGATATTCTGGAAGGCTTTAATTAGGCTTTCAGGAAGAATTTATTCCTTGGAAGAATCTAGCCCAGAATAGGTATCTGAAAAAAGCCCAGATGTTTCCTTTGACACAGTACTGGTTTGGAGGTGCCGTTCCCTTCTCAGTTACCATTGCTTCTTTGTCCTTTACTGTTGTCTCATATGCCTTGTAGACCTCAACTGTCTCGTATTCCCTTCCCACCTTATCCAGAGACCTCTTCTTCCCCATTGGCCCATTATCACTATTTCCTCCCCAGAGCCTTAGTCTCATCTTCATGTGTCATCTCTCCACACAGATGTCCACAGCTAAAGAGAAGAGCTAAGACCCACCAGGAACTGCTGCCAGGCCCTCTCATACCCACCACAGGAACAGGATTCACATCAGCTTTTCCCCCTATGAGCTCCCATCCATCATGCACCGTTAACCTCCACTAAAAATCTTCTGTCTAGACAGGGTCACGTATTTCTCTAAGGAATAGTTTTCAAATTGAAAGATGCATGTTTAAATTAAATGATCTTTGGAAATGTCAATTACTATCAGAAGGTAAAAAAAAAAAAAATTATATATATCTCTCTCTCAAATCATTACTAGTNTTTGCTTTCCAGTAGTTACTCTGTATGTCTGCAGAGATACATGTTAGATGCAGAATGGCACGTTACCTATAAATAACTAAGGGATTAAAAAAAATATACAGAAAATTAATATGACTATATTGCAGTCTCTAAGATTGCTTCAGGATGGTCACTGTGCCAGAAAATTGACTCATTTCCCTTTTGTCCTATAAATAATTGCTAAAAAAAAAAAAAGTATTTCAGGTTTTAACCTCCAAATATTGTAGCTTAAACTTTTGCCCAATAAGAATCACAAATGATTTTTCATTCATTTTTGAAAAGTACTTGAAATTTCTGTGTTTGTCTTTCTTTAATGACCCTTCGACTTTTGCGTGGTTCGTGTGGTCACCAGCTGCTCCAGCTCCATCTTTCTTTCTCCCATTAATTCTGAAAATTTTCAGAAACTTCCATACATACCTGTAAACTGGAAAATCCATTATTTTCATAATTTCTAATAAAGAAATCAAGTCCCTTTGTAATAGAACCAAGGACTACTTCGAAGTCCCCAAAACACAATTACTCAATTTAATGCATGGAAAATTTGCTTTAGTGTACTAAAAACTCTTTGGATTTCTCCCCATATTTTGAAGCCAGCCCAAGAGAAAAGAGCCAGGTGTCTGAAGAGATGATCAAATGAACACTTTTGCCCTGCTAAGAGGGATTCAGAAAGTCACCACTCCAGGCTGGACGGCCGTCCCTTCTCAGCTGTTCCTCTCTACATCTCACCAGGGAGGGTAATACCAAAATCCTCAGAGGTCACAATAAAAAAGTACTGACTGCTGATAAACCAACCAACTTGAACATTTTCTAACTACTGGGCTGCAATGGAACAGTAATCTGCAATTTTCCTACCAGTAAAAGAAACCTAAAGTGTTTACACTGAAATAAATACCACCAAGCTATATTAAGATTGCAAAGTGTGTACACATCTTGGTCACAATTAAAGTAGCTTTACAATTACTAGGTCTGAGCCACACATTCTTCTGCCTTTATGATACCACTTTGAGTCTTGTACACCCCTTCAGTGGCTGACATCTGGGCCACTGCCAGCTCCACTCCAGCTTGCTCTGACAGGTCATGGGAGGTGATTCTACCCCTCTACTCTGCGCTCATGAGACCCCACCTGGAATACTGTGTGCAGCTCTGGAGTCTTCAACATAGAAGGGGCATGGACCTGTTGGAATGGGTCCAGCAGAGGGCCACGAAGACGATCAGAAGGATGGAGCACCTCTCCTATGAAGACAGGCTGAGAGAGCTGGGGTTGTTCAGCCTGGAGAAGAGAAGGCTCCGGGGAGACCTCATAGCAGCTTTCCAATATCTGAAGGGAGCTACAGGAGAGCTGGGGAGGGACTCTTTGTCAGGAAGTGCAGTGACAGGACAAGGGGTAATGGTTTTAAATGGGAAGAGGGGAGATTTAGATTAGATACCAGAAAGAAATTCTTTGCTGTGAGGGTGGTGAGACCCTGGAACAGGTTGCCCAGGGAAGTTGTGGAAGCCCCATCCCTGGAGGGGTTCAAGGCCAGGCTGGATGGGGCTTTGAGCAACCTGGTCTGGTGGGAGGTGTCCCTGCCCAGGGCAGGGGGGTTGGAACTCGATGATCTTTAAGGTCCCTTCCAACTCTAACCATTCTATGATTCTATGATACCTACAAACACTGTAGATGCATTTCTGGCTGTGTAAGTACCACAGTGAGCTGCTGGCAGCTTCTCCAGGTGGTCCCAGTCCCCTGCAGCCAGGACTGCTGGCCACCCAGCCAGCTACTTCGGGCAACTCGCCCTGTCTGAAAAATCACCATTCCCCAAAAAAGCGCATCATTCTCAGCCATTTTTGCCCTTCCCCTCAGCTTGCTGAAGGCCCAATGCGTGCCCCTTCCCCACAGAAGGAAGGCAGGGCAAGCGTGCAGCACTGAGGTCACAGGGGGCCAGGCCCTTCTGATGTAGCTTGCTCTTAAATCTCTTCAGCTGTACGGGACCACACCATCACCCATTTATTTCAGTGATGGACCCTAGGGGAAAACAAATGGTAATAGAAAATGCCCTAAATCCTGCTCCATAAAGCAACAAAACAATTTTTTTTTTGTCTTTAAAGCAAATCTGACAGTGGCCAAAACATCATTTTCTAGCATTGACAAGGGGTATTATATAAGCCCCAGTGAAGTGAATGGGAGGTTTGTTATGACCCTTAAGGGTTACGCGCTTTTAAGGATTTTCACTGTGTGTGCACGTGACCCCAAGTCCAAAATAGCAGTCAACATGTTCCCACATGCTGAACATAGGAGTAAATTACGTTAGTCACATGTATTATTGTTACAAATGGTTTCTGTTTCTCACATACACAATGCACGATCAAAAAAAAAAAAAAAAAAGGCAACAAATGGGCTTTGGAAACAGAATGACTTCTATACTCAAGTGTATTTCAGGCATTAGGCATACAACCCATGAGAAATCAAGATGGAAGTCTCAAAGCCAAAAGTCTTCATCGCATACAGTAGAATAACAGAGCTGAGCGCAGCGTGACATAGAATAAAACAATCTGGTCCCCAAAGGCAGTGGATGTGATGAGGAATGCGTGTCTGGTTGTCTGTCCCTGACCTCCTGCCTCCTCTTCTCCTACTGCCTCCTGACACGTTAGGCTTATGCTGGCCCTGACAGATTTTAACGGCCACAATTAATTTCACACATGCACACACACACACCCTTCCCAAATTTGACTATCTGGATAACAAAAGTCCTAGCTTGCAGGAGCAAGCAGCCTTTCAGTTCAGTCAGTGGGGCATAACTGTTAGTCATAGGGCATGTCCAGAGAAATATACAAATAAATAAATAAAATTTTAAAAAAAAAATCTAATGGACTACTTTAGAAAGGGCAGGTCAGTCACTCCAAAGGCTGTCACTACAGCACAGCACATTCTCCCCATCTTTCAGCGCTGATACACTCCTGACTACACTACAGAGTACGAAACAAAAGTCATGTTTGGAATAATCATTAAAGCAAAAACAACAGAAGATATCCTACAGAGATGGGGGGAGAAATGGAGAAGGGATGGCGTCACTGCATGGTCTTCTCCTCTCAGCTAAGACCAGGAACATTTGATGCTGAGTTTCTGATAGTCAGGAAAGGCTTTGTAAGAACCTTTTTTCTGGTTGTCTTATACAAGACTAGCCAGACTTGTATTCTGAAGTAATAATTCAAAATAGTTCACGTAGAGGATCCTGCAAGGACTAAAGGCTGATTAAATGGACATAAGCAAGCTTTAAGCACAAAAGACAATCTCTTGAATTGGGTTGGAGGTGTTTACTTGGATCTACAGGGAATTATACTAGATTCTGCCTTATTGAATAATTTCATTAATGTTTTGGATAAAGGAAGAAAAATGTGTCAAAACGCACGCTAATCTGAATCACAGATATTAGACTGGGAGCAATTCTGAACATCACGGAATGAACTGAAAGAACACAAGGTGCCCTAGAAACATTTGAAATACATCCAAGAAATAAAAAAAGCAAGATTCATCCCAGAATTAGACAATCTGGAGGAAAACAAACCAACGCACAGACATTTAATGGATTTGGTAGGTGCCTCAGGGAAGGCAGAAACTGCTTAAAAGCAACCCTTTGCAATTATTTTCTTTAATTTTGTCTGAAATGAGGAGTAAAACATAAAGCCCCCACGAGGGTCTGTGGAGTTGTGACAGACAGGGGATTCCAGTTAGGCGGAGGTTCCTGCCGGGAACTTGTGAATCAGTGCCATAAGTGGCCTCAGTGGTTTCGCTGACACTTCTGCAACATCTCGACAAAAAAGAAAAAGTACTACAAGAGGTCTTAATCACCCACAAATACTGAAAGCTGCCTGGGAAAGAAGTGAAAAAGAAATGGCTCCTTTGTACTTAAAGAGCTACAGAAAAAGACAACTCTACCTGGACTGAGGATAATCCAGATTGCATTTATTTAACCAAGGACTTGCCTAATCAGGAGTCCATGATGATGGTTCCTTAAGCTGGTCTTTATATCTAAATTTAGGGTCTTGACTTGACATTGAATTGGGTTTTTTAAACTGAACATAGCAGATTGTTTTAATTTTGAAACAAATTAGCTATTGCAAACTGATCCCACAGATGGATGTTTTAATAATTCTGGGTCAATTCTTAGCGCACTGATATTCTGGCATTAACATGTGCCAATTAACAGAATGGCTGAACTCTTCATGAACAGCACAAATCTGTCAGTCCAACAGTCCACCACCACTGAAAGGAGCAGGCTACGAGGCCCCAAACCCTCTCCCCTCTGCTTTCCTGGCTCTGCAGATCACAAATCCCGCATTCCTCTTACCACCAAGGGGTTCTGATGATCCCGGTCTCCACCAGGACTACATCCAACTCACAAACCTTGTAAGAAAAGAACTAAAAAAACAAGCAAGCAAACAAAAAAAACTGGCAGGACAGTGAATTAAAACAGCTCAGGGAAGAGACTAGTAGGCACACAAAGTTGGCTTCAGAAAGGAGCTTTTCACCACCAATTCAGAAACAGCAGTGGGGGAGCAAGTGAGGAAGACCTCTCACTTTCAGTGGATGGGAGCCCTTAGATCAAGGCAGCTGCTGGCATGGGTGGGTATTTGGGGCAAGATTTTGAAAAATACATAGACTGCATCACTCAGGACAGAGATCCAAATAAAGAAAAGTGCTATGGTGGGCCTTTGCTTCCCAAACCACAGTGAATGGTTAGAAAGGATATATTTATACCTTCTTAATCATGACAGGCAAAGCTGGATGCTTCTATTCAAATGTGTTAATAATTATAGACAGTTTCAGCAAAAAATATTTAAAATATTTAAGATTTTTTTCCTAAGGTGGGGGGAGAAACACACATTTCTTTCCCTAATAATGCTTTTAATACGGTTGAGACACATAGATCCTGCTTCCTCCAAATTTTGAGTCAGAGGCAGGCAGTGGGCACGGAAAACATCAGCCCAAATGAGCTACTTTTACTAATGGTCTAAGCAAGCAAAATCATGATTTTATAAAGCGTTAAGCGGTATTTACTGTAGGGATTGCTCAAGGTGCTCCCTATGACTCTCCTAAATACCTATGAATGTTGAACAGAGGGCATGTTTATGTGATTCTCAGTTCTCTTGCATAGATCACTGAATCTGGATGAATGAAGGATTATATAGCCAGCTCTTGGTTGCAGTTAGTGTTTTGTTTTTTGGTTTGGTTTTTTTTTTCTTCAGTTATTTCTTGTGTAAAGTTGCACACAATTTCATGAAGTTGGAATATCCTCAGAGCTCCTCCATAGGTTTCTTGAGCCAAAATTTGCCTGATGTTATCATATTGCATAAGCATGGGAAAGCTTTGTGGTATAGGCTGCTCTTTTTTGTTCTGCCTACACCCTCAAGTACTTTGTAGTTTTTAATTATTTCTTACTAATAAAACTCTCCTGGAGTTTCCTTATGGTTAAATGAAACAGAAAAGGGAATGCTTTCTGCAGTAAGACTTTTGTAGCAATGGCAACAGACCCTACAGGTGCTCTCTGCACATAATAGCTTTTTTAACTGAAATAGGATGATTTGGATCAGAAAAGATTGAATAAGGGCTACACCAGGATTGTGTTTCTACAGCAGGGAAGCCAGCACAAATGGGAAGAAACAGTGCTGGTCTGATGGTTACAATATTTTTGATAGGTAAATCCTGATCAAACCCTTCATAGGCTAGAAAAGATTTCCAAAGCTACCTAGGGAGGTGCAGCATCCAGACTGAGCCATCTACACTTCTTAAGCAGCCCCTGCATTTCAAGAGGCCCTAGCACAGACAGGATGACATGAATGACCATGCGTTTCCCATGGATGCCGAGTCTCCTACACAGTCAGCCGAATTCACACACATTACAAGGTGCAGGACAGGACCACAGTGACTTATTTTCATTACTTCATTTGGGAGGAACTACTTCTACTCTATTCCATTTTGGTTCATTATACCACATCCCTCATTGTGGTCTCTGAGCATTTTCCAATGAGACATAAACAAATCACTAACGAGTATGTCATGTGGCTGCCTCTCCCATTTCATTTCCCAAAGGCCATGTTTTCTCTGTTTATCCTGTAATTCAGTGTGGCTTACTATACACATTACATGGAAGGCTTCACGAAACTTATCTATTTGTACGTAACAATTTATCCCACAACGAGCCTATAGAAGTCTCATCAGCCATCTGGTATTTTTATTTCTCCAGGCTGAGAAAGCAATCATGGCTAATCCTCCTGCGAACTATGGAAGTCAGGTTTTATTTCTCACTTTTCTGTACCAATAACTCTTTACAGTCTTAAGTAGGCCAAAGACCCTAAAAATCTGTGTATTCCTCAACTCTTATAGGACCCAAATGTTAGGTGGCTGCCAGAGCAAATGTGGTTCTAGTCCAGGAGGACAAAATTCTCAGGGTATCTGGTGAAAGATCAGACATGCTGTAGGAGAATCATTTTTTGCTGAACCCTACAACTGATACATGTGTGTGTACTGAATTTCCACGGACCCAGTGGGAAATCTGTGTTATGTTTTAGCACGTGAAAACTGAAGTGGACATGTTTTTCAGGATGCAGTTGATGATGCTTCACAAGTAACTCTTCAGCTAAGGTGCCGCCTCGGGCAATCCTTGCTCCCTGGCACCATCCCCTTTTCCCCAAGACCAAGTCCTTGGGGGAACTGAACCACCCAGAATATAACTACTGTTTTGCCGAGTTATTTTTCAACTACCTCGGTTACACTGGCTCTAGCACAGAGTAACAAACATCTGGCGAGGGCAGCTATTGAAGTCAGCATAAGCAGTTCTGCTGCTAAACGTCTAATCAACTAATTGATGCTGAAAGGTTAATGATCAAAGTCTTTACTTCTTAATTATGTTTTGCTTGCTTGAAAGATAATGAATGCAAATCTTGAGAATTACTTCAAGGCTAAAAAGAAGCAGGTCTTCTTCTTTCCCAAACGCACTAAGATAAACCCCAATTCAAGTATCCTACGGATATATTTTAATAGCGAAAATTGAACCTTTACCAAGAAATGCACATATAGTAAAGATATGAGTGAACTGAAAAAAAAACCCGGGACTCCTACTGCAGAAAACTACCACAAAAGCACTGACATAAATCGGTGACTTGGGGCCAGGCCATATTTAGCATTTCTGGTTTAGTTTTTTCCCCCCTCTCTTGTTTAAACATCAAGATCCACATAATCACTCACCCAGTCTGGTAGGACCTTGCTCCCTTTGTTGAATCGAGTGCACCATCTCTACAAGCTTTGCGGTCTCTTGAGGCATGTTCCATGAAATTTCTATATTGTTTTCCCTGGCATACTGGAGAACTGACACGTGAATTGAAGTATTGCCTGAAGCAGAAAATAAACATTTTAAGCAGTGCATACGAATGTCTTAAAATAAATCTAAAGGTTATATTATGGTTGTGTTTTACATTAAGCACAACTAGACAGCGATTTTCCAGAGTGTGAAAGCTGCATTTTCAATCAAAAGATCAAAACTGAGCTATTCCCAGGTGAAAAAATATGCAAGTACTGCTCGAAACAGTTGCTTTTCTGTCAGGAATCAGCATGCAGTATCATACCTCAGATCAGTTTGATCACGTTTGGAGAATGTCACTTTATTGATCTCCAAATATTATTTCTTTTCCATTTTAAAATTGTATTTTTTTTTTTTTATGTACACATTGTTTTGCAAGAGAGGTAGTTTGAGGCCCCAGTTTTTTCTGATGGGCCATATTTCCTGGTTGACTACATTTCCTGCACATTTCCCTGTCATAGATCACTTGAGTGTCATGCATCAGGCTGCAGCATGGGACATGGTGCACCCAGGGAGCATGACCTGCAAAGGGGAATGAAGACAAATTCCAAGCTCTGCTATTCTCTGACCTGGTTCTGCTTATACATTATGTAAGAAGCATGAATAAAACTATTAACAGAGCGTTGATATAGATAGATAATTAATATCAGACTTGCCGAATTGAATTGGGCAATACAGAGTTTCCAGTGATTGGCTTTACCTCTCTTCATGATCTTAGAAGGACTTCTACTGGATACTGAAGATATATGTAGCATACTATTCTTTATCAATCCTTTGTTAAACATTTAGGAATAAAGTCAATAATAATTGCAATTTCATGTACCCAAACATTGCAGCCCTATATTGATCTGAATATTGCCTACTCACCGCACTGTATAATTTTTCCATGGTCATCTTAAAGATTTTGAAATCAAGGCTGTAGTGAGGAGTCATTTTATAGCTTCATGATTATTGTCCTGTTGTTAATGATGTAACATTTGCTATTACAGGTTTCAAAGACAAAATAGCTAGGCTAAAATAAACTGTCTGTTGGTTTGTTTGGTTTGTGTTAGCTTGTGCTTATTTCACTTGGCTTGCTTCTCTATATCATGCAAATACACAATTTTCAGAAACAGCGTCTTCCATGTACAATGTCTAAAAAAAAAAATCTAAATTATTCCAGACATACAGAAATGCTATACTTTTCCTCTATGAGCTCTCAAATTAGTACAAATGCTGGTAATCACCTCTTTTGGAAGCACAGGCATAATACAAACACGTCAACATCCAGTAGGAAACACCAGCAGGAGCAACAGTAGTTGCTTCATGGACGTGGTTTAATGATGAATTGAAAAACCTATTTGTTGAACCTAATCCAGAACTGAACTGAAACCAAACATGTATTTTTGCTCTTCTGCCATAGAATAACAGTTCAGCTAAATCTCCATCCTGTGACAGGGACTTCTTTGGCTGTTTGGCACACACACTTCCTACGTCCAGTACGGTATGAAGGGAAGTGCTCATCAGAACTGCTGCCCGAGCTATTCTCATCACACGATTCCCTGAATTAGTTATCGAACCTTTATTCGTCTGAACTAGAACAGCTTGGTTTGGGAAGAAACTGACATCTGAAATAAAAGCTTTACTAGCCCAATTTCCCCAATATAAGGGATTGGAATAAGTAATTTAAAAATAAAATTTTTTTGAAAAAGTATGAAGAGGAGCTGTTTCATCCTGCATAAGAATAAAAAATATCTTTATGTGTTTACATTAAAACACAGATACATACTGATTTCAGCACTTTCAATAAATTCCCGAACAAAGTTTTTCATTTCCTCAAACTCTGATGCTCCAATATTGGAGCTTCCATCCAGAAGAAACATGACATCCATTGGTTTGTTGCATAACTCTGAGAAGGGGAAAAAAATTAAAAAAGAAAAAGAAAAGGTTATTTATACATGCTAACCAAAAGTAGCATCTTCTAAATGGCAGAGATACCTGCAATTTGGGAAAACAAAGCAGGATAATGACCAGTTGACACAATAAGTGATACCCCTTTAATGAAAACCTTGAGATTTGTATTCAGCAGGATACCTGGGTATTTCAATTCCTGTTTTTCTACTAACGCTGTTTTACTCTCGGAGTTGTAAAAAAGAAACAGCAAACAAATAAAACCAAAACAAAACCAAAACAACCACAAAATATTACACACACACACCCCCGCCCAAAAAAAAACCCAAAAAACAAAAGTCACAAAACCAATGAAGTCTCTTCAGGAAAGAGGAAGTATAATTTTAACTCGAGGCAGGCAAATGACAACTTTTTTTCTTCTGTCACCCTCCAACCTATTTGAAAGCTACTGTACTTTACTGACAAATGGAACAAAGGACTTCTGAGCCAACAGAAGGCTGGCTGCAGGTCTGTGCTCAGTATTGCCGAACTGGGGCAGCATCCTCAGCCTCCAGTGAAGATAAATGGTCCTTCCTTAGCATTTGGACAACAAGACACCATATGAGATATGGGAATCCTTCAAATTGCAGTGATGCGAGAGGGAAATGAAGGAGGCAGGACAGAGGAAAGAACAAATTACACAGAAAATGCATCCAACTTTACCTGGAATTTCTGTCCAAAGTTTACGAGAGCAGCAGGATTGCAGCACTAATTTAGGTGCTTCTTCAATAAGTGTGCTATAACTATGCAAGATAATCGGGTCATTAGGCTGACTGATCTCTTTGAGCTCTTGGATATTTGCATTGGGGGTTATGCCTATGGGAATAACATTTATGCTCCTGGGAGGTCGCGTGATAACATCAGTGGAAGGACTGGATGACACCATATATACCAAGTGAGGAACATCTTGCCTGCCCCCATTCACTGGTGTAAATGTGTGCTTGGAAATATAATCGAGGGCATTCCCAGTATTTGTAGCCTTCCCTCCTTGGTAGGGTATGCTCTTCACCTTCTCAATAATACTTTCCTTTGACTGCATTTCCCTAAAGGAATACTCCAGAGTGACAGTCTCCGAATACTGCATGACTGTAACATGAATATCTTCCTGTCCCACACTCATTCCTGTGATCACTTTCTCAAGGAACTTCTTGACGATATTGAAATTTTCCTCACCTACATTGTCAGATCCTTCCACAATAAAAGCAATGTCCAGCTTTTTGCGAGTGGGCTTTTCTGAAATGACTGGTGGCACTGTGAGAGAGGGAAATAAGATGCTGGATGCTGTTGGAGTGGACATGGCTGGTAAGAGAGGACTTTCTTCAGGTCCAAGATCACATAGATGATCAATGAAGAGTTCCCTATTATCCATTAGCTCTAACACATTGTTCATTAGGAAGGCTTTATTATCCGGTGACTGCTTTTCAATGTACCTGATTTGCTCCACATTAACATACGGTCCAATCCCCACAGGTATTACTGCAATTTTTCTAGTCTTCAAAGCTGTGAGGATGCTGCGGAGTTTTCCTGGAGACTTGCTTGCTATAAATAGCACTGCAATTCTGGCAGCATTGGTCCTTTCTGCTTTTCCAAACACGTGAAACACAGAGTATTTAAGGACTTCAGCGGCAGACGCTACTTCATCACCTGTGTATTTTATGCTTTGGACAATTTTTCTCATCTGGGACTGTGTTTTGATATCTTTAAGGCCAAGATAGATCGTGGGACCAGCCCTATACACTAGAATTGACACTCGGATTTTCTTCTGGGAGATGTGGAGCTTCTTCATCATGCCAATTATGAAAGTTTTCAGCAGTTCAAAGTCCTCCTCTGACAGTTTATTGGAGCCATCCATTAGGAATGCTAAGTCCATCATCTTGCTGCATGAATATTCACTGGGTGGTAGTTCAATGTCCTCCTCTGGAGCAGGTGTTGTCGGTGTTAGGGTGTCCTCCACTGGTTCACATGCTACACAGGTTAAGTTCTTCTCTTCACACAGACTACAAAAATCATCAAATTTAACTGTAAAAAATCAATGCTTATAGTAACACATCACCCACATATAATAAAAGAACATTCATACAGAAACAGTTAAATATCTTAAAACCACACCAAAACCAAAACATTATATGAATGCTTTTTTTTCCCCACAAATTATTCTACAGCTAAATCCTATATGTTCATGCCTGTTTGTTCAGATCCAGGAAACATATGACTAACTATATGATGCGTTTGTCAGAGGAAACTCTCCTTATAACAGCCTTTGGCAGAACGCATAAAATCTGTGTCTGGAAACTGTCTAGAAACCCACTAAGCTTCAGCAATACGACTACCACAAGCCACTGGTGTACTTTGCTTCACAAGGAAGCAAAACATGAGGCAAACAGGAGGCAGCTAACACAAAGTAAAATCCCAGAGTAGGAAAGATGCTTTAAGCTCTGATATGACTTAGCAGACTCCATGAGAAGGTTAGGTTTATCTAGATTTTAACCTTAGTGAAAATAAAGAACAGCTTTTTTTTTTTTTTTTTTTAACACCTCTAAAGTGCACTACATTCTTTTTCTTTTTCCTGACTTCATTTTGTTTTGAATATGCCTTTGGCATATGTTTGTCCTCCGGAGTTTTTTATGTCTCTCTTATCTTCCTCTTATTTACCATGTTCTCTTTTTCAGTCCCTTTTCTCATATTAAATGATGTATTTCAAATATAACTTATCTTTTTTTTAGTTCTGTGTCTTCCCTCAGAATTTCTACTCACCTCCATTACTGCGTTTTTCTACTGCCCTTTCCATCTCAGCTCCCATTTTTCTTTTTCCCCCCATCTCTGCCTTTTCCACTATCCATCCTTCTGTACCACTGTGAGATTTTTCACCTCTGTCACCCCCTACCTTTTAGGAACTTGTTTATAATTCAACTCTTTCTATCTTTAGCAAGGCTTTATACTTCTGCCCTTCTAATTCCTGGTTGTAGGACTCTCTTTACTTCACTTATCAGAGCAAAGAACATGACTGTACTCAGGCACAGGGTGGTACAAACTCAATCAATATATATATATATTCCTTTTCTTACTGGACAGTCCAAGAAACAGAATAGGAAAAGTTTATGAAAGAGCAAGGACCAAAAAAAAAAAAAACTTGTTTTCACTGCCAGCGAAAATCCAGGATGTACGAACTAAATGAGTCAACACTGGTAGAAGGTGCCATTTTCCAGGAAAAGATTTCACTTCACACGTGGCATCTTAGTTCAAGTTCTCTTAGTTAAGGCACTAGGTTCTTTTCAAGCTGCTTTCAGTGTCTTCCTAATTGAAGAATGCACAGCTACTTTTGGCATTAACATAGTAACAGAAGATTTATTATTTTAATCCTCTTCTAGTTTCCAATTTCCTTTGGATATTTGCTATAAAATTCATTTTTGTGCAATATTTTCTATTGTTTGTACAGATGGTGTAGGCATCTAAATTAGGTGACAGCTATGCAAAAGGATGTTTCCCTAGTGAGGTAAGTTTTCCTAATGTTCTGAAATCTTTTGTGAGCAGCGGCCAGTGTATCAACGTTTAAGATAAATTATTATTAAGGATTACAAAAATTAGGGAACAGAGACTCATTTATGAAGACTCTTTTTTGACCTTTTGATGGAATTCAAGGTTTTTTTGTTTATACTGTTAAAATATGTATTTAATTGATTAGTCTAACGGTTTCATATTCTGGGTTTATAACAGGCATACGCTAGCCCTGGCAAGAGGCCAGGAATTCAAAGTCCTTACCCATTCAGAGCTTCTGTGAGGTTCAGGCCATTTTGAGCTAAGGTGTTAGTCTGGGCTAATAGCTGCTGCAGTTTTACAACTCAGTTTCTATTAAATATGGCCAAATTGCAAGACGGAAAACTCCTGTATTCACAGCAATATAAGTGACTAGTGAAAGTATTCAAGGGTCTAGACATCCGGAGAACGTAAAACATTCAGATATCACAAGGCCATGGCATAATATGCCACTGGGCAGTATACAGAATGAAAATCCTTCTCTGCTGTGCTGCAGCTGAAGGCCCTCATTCCGCATGATCCACAGCATTGTGCACACCGCCGTAAATGTCATATCTGGAAATACATGCATGCAGGATCAGGCCATGGGACATCATCTTAAAATAATGGAGACATTGGTTTTCCCATAATAGTACACAATTCCAACTCCTAATAATCTCATCGAGTTCCAGGCTGAGTGCACATGTAGATCTTGCGTAACATGTAGGATTTTTGGAGTTCTGGCAGAAGAAAAAAGTCTGATGGCTTTATTGATGTTGAATCACACCTTACACAAAAAAGAAGTGGAACATCTGAAGCCAGTAGGACCACCTACATATGGGAGAAGGCCTTTTTTGAAAGGAATTTATGAATTTCACTTGCTTAAATTCAGCTGACATCCTATAATCCCTACTTCAGCTTCAGATAGTGTGTGAAGGGATATCAACATAAAAGATGGTTTCTAACCTTCATCTTCAGTGGTATATTAAAAGTTACATCCAAAAAATTATTCATGTGGATGTGCTTTTCTCTTTCTCTCTTCACCCTACTCAACAGGCATGCAATTTCACTGCGTAAACCCATCATACCAAGACTGACAGCGCCGTGGATCATCTCTGTTCAAAACTATTCTCCTTCCATGTGAGATCTTGACATCTCCAACTGCACACACGGGACAGTCTTCTGGACTGACACAATCCAGGGACAGTTCATCAAGTATTTTCCCTGTTTCAAAATAGCACATTAGTACAAAGATGCCAATTTTCATGAATTGCAAAACTTATGATTGCATTTAGCAGAGTTGGGCTCAACCATTCCAAATACTGTGCTTTGTGTTACAGCCACTGTCAGCTTGACACAGAAAAGTTCTTCCTTCCTTCATGACCACTTTTATTTAGATATTGGAAGTACTTAACCCAGTGTAAAATCTGCAACAGCCAGTACCATAAAAAAGGTGAATATATCTTTAGAAGAAAGCATTGAACATGACAGGAGAAAATGGCATTTTCCTTTTCACACATATATTATTTATTTCTCCTGCTATCCCCTACCTTGCTCTGATCAGAGATACCAGGGCCCAGAATAGATACTTTGGGACTTAAAATACCCTTTTTCTTTGCCTTCGTGTCTTCTTGCTCTGCCTTGAGAAGCTATTTATTCATCTGAGTTTTCAGTCTCCTTTCAGATCTTGCTTGTCTTTCACTTTTTCCCTTTCTGTCTGTCTTTCCTATCCCCATCCCATATTACCCATATTTCTTCCTTTCTTCTTTCTACAAAATAGTTGTTGGGAACAGTTAAACTGAAAGCTCAGGCTCACAGGAAGATGCCTGCCTGCTGGGCACTCTCAAGAGCATCAGAGCCTGGGAGGTAGTAAGCAGATTAAGGCAATAGGTTTCTCCCACTGCAGTAGTTGCTCTGAAGGAGAGCATTTTATGAGTGTCCAGCAGAAACTCATACCCTACTTTTAACCACATAGTCAACAATCTCCGTTGCTATACAGCCCCAAATCCTCCTGTCTTCCTTTCTTATCAACACGTTCCCATCCTCTCCCATTTTTACTGGCAGTGTTTCATTCTCCTCTTCTAGGCACCACTTCATGCCCTCCACAACCTGTGCCCATTTCACAAACTCCAACCAGGATGTCTAACCACCTTCCTCCTTATGCAGTAAGAAATCATGGTGAAAACACACCAGTAAGCCTGTTAAGGAATTAACTGCTACATCTAAGTCTTTTGAGATCTCCAGCCTTACTAATCTTTGGATATTTTTGGACTGTAAGACAACTTTCCATGCAATAGGAACACTTAGGGGTAAAAAAAAAAAAAAAACAAACTACAAAAAACCCCAACAAACCAACCAAAACTCTACAGACTCTACAGCAATACCTACAAGTTACCAGGAGAATAGCAGAAAAAGGTAAGTCACTGCTTAAAGCAAAGGTGGGCTTACCTGCAGGACAGTGTACGTGGCATCCTTCCACACACTGCAGAGGGCACTCCAAAGGTTGTGGGTGCTGGCACGTTACAGGACAAGCAGGCCCACAGCTATTATATCGCCATTCACATTGATAGTCTAATTCATGTTTATTCAGGTCCTCACAGCTTTGTGCTGCAGGATGAAAGAATTGGAGGCCAGAAAATCAAACCAGAGCATGTTCACCACACCTCTCAAAACTATTACACCAAAGTGGACCACATACACATAGAAAAAGAAAGGTTTCCATCTTTAAATAAAAATATTTCACTACATCTAGAATAGGCCACTTCTTCACACTTAATTTCTTTTCACATAATGAAGTAGATCAGAGATTTTGAGGTGTTGTTTTTTTTATATGAACTGCAAAAAATTATCCTGAAATTTTAATTTTTTTTTAAAAAAAAGGTACAGAAACCTTTTCTTTGTCTACATTTGTTTGTACTTCAGGCTATTATATCCCCTTATTGAGGGAATGTTTTTTCCAGGTATGGCTATGAACATAAATAGAAAAGGGAGAGGAAATGTCACCATAAGCTGCTAGCCCAGCCCCATTAAAGTGAATTTCTCCAGACATCAGTGGGAGCAGAGCTGGACAAGAACAGTCTATCCAACTCAACATCTTACTGATTAAAATTGGGTGAACCTTTTCACCCAATACTTCATCTACCCTGTACTTACGGCACAGAGCTGGTGATCTCCAGTGCACAGCAACACCCTTCTGTGCACAGACATGTGCATAGGCTGCTATAGCATCACAGAAGCAAGCACAGTCCCCAATAGATTCGCAAGCACAAGTGTCATACATGCAAATATCTATGTAGGGCTCAGGATTCACCTACAAAAGAGAAATACAGGGTACAGTCACTGATGCCCCTCATCTCCTTCTTCTAGACACATTTAACCTTCAGATGGTCTGCCTGCTCCATTCAACAGGAGTTGAGGTGCCACATAAATCAGTGCAGGTCTTCAAGCAGAAGTTATTCTATAGCTTTTTGCTAGGGGTATCCTGCCTCTTCACATGAAGCATCAGCTACAGGACAGGCTCAGAGACAAGAATGCCAATTAGTCTCCTCCAAGCCCTGTATGCTGTCAGCACAACCATATTTTTCCCCTCAACTGCAATCAGTGTCAGCACAGATCATGCAGAATTGAAGAATGTGAAACACGTGACACGATACTCACAAGTTTTTTGCATTCTTTAAAGACATCCCCAGACAAAATGCTGCATGATGTTTCTACCATCACCTGCTTCACTACGTTTCCGTTACACAGTGGAGACATCGAGGTCTGTTCCCGGTTGGGCTTAATAATGTAGGAGAGAAACACACATTGGATTAGCCTTGCCTTCAGGACCTCGGTACTCTTCAAATGGAAGAGATTCATTAGCACTAGACATTTTTCCATGACAAACGAAATTGTCAGGACAAATCCCTGCCATGGCAGAACACGGAGTAGACCTGCATTTTCTGCAGCTCTTACTTGTACATTGCATTTTTAACATAGATATTTTGATGACAAAAAGTCCCACTGTACCAAACATCCACCCCGAGAAACAATCAATCATTCACAGCTCTACAGAAGGCCCACGAGACTCACAAATATGATCAGTCTTCAGCAGACAATACCCATAGCCACTGCTCAGTAGTCTTCCCCTCTCCCATTTAATTTACCTAAGAGGAAGGAGCACTAGTATTGACACAGCATTTATGGACAGTCTGCAGGCCCTGTCCTGCGCCTATTACACTGAAACGAGAAGCAGCTCCTTCTCAGCCTCACCCTGCGGTTCTCACTCCTCCTTATTGCAACTTCTTGTACTGCTCCAATCAAGTTGTATCTAAAAAGTGACATTCAGCAAGATAACGCTGTGGCTATGTCACACTTGCAGGTGATTTATGAAACTAACCCAAAAGATTTCATGTGATCAAAACCAAATGCTTTATTTTATTTTTTGATAATTTAAATCTTTTAAGGGTAATATCTAAATAAGGCCTTCCCCCCCCCCTTTGAAAAAATTAGACGAATTTTCAGGAGAAAGTTTTCAGCCTTAAAAGCATCATCTGAATGAAATGCTTCATATTATAAACGTCAGCACAAGTTCTCTTCAAGTTGTTTCCCCTCACTTTTTGATCTGGAAATACTTTTGGTCATAATTATTGTCAGGTCAAGACAAATTTATTATTCAATTTCATTCTGTCAAAACTCTGCATTTGGACAGAAAGTACAGTCTCATGTGTAGCATAACTAGTACTCCATGAAATCACCTAATTTCTGGCAACAGGACGTAGATAACACTTTCAGATAGCAGGTAACCTCCTCAACATTCAGAAGCAGTGATAGCATGTCAATAAGGTCTTCATCCCCTCCTATACCTTGCTTTTTCCCTTCAAACCTCTCCAATCTGAAAATAATAACTGAATGATCTTTAAAAGAAGCATATAGAAAGAAATTAATCTGTACATCCAGTTGTTCATAAATGGACAGACTAAAATTTGGGATATAGAATTTTGGATAGGGAAATAAAAAATTTTTATCTGAACTGCCTTCGCATGAAGATTACAGCTGTTTTTTTTAGATTAAGCTCTAAAATGAGATTTCCAGTTATACCTGGATTTCAAGCATCTGGGCTGGCAAACTTTATGAACAGCCTCTACTGTATGGATTGGCTATTTTAATGTTCATCTGAAGCCAGGCAGCACAGAGGCCTTAAATAAGTTAATTGATCTTTTATCAGATTTCAAGAAATAATATTATTTGGCAAAAATATGGGGGAAGGAGTTGGTTTCCATTTATTTTTATGCTTTCAAACCTCTTTGCTTGCTCTTAAGTGATACTGTAACCTGTATTAATTCGCTTTCACAGTTCATTTGCAATCACCTTTTCAACATCAGCACAGTATGGATTAACTTTCCAAGAATTCCCAAAGTCAACTGGATCAACTTCAAGATGTTCATTGCTGCTGGTCAAATCATTGTTTTGGATTCCATCAAAATTTCCACACAGACCACACACTTGATCCTTGCAGGGAAAGAAACACAAAATACATAAAACTTACATCTGTAGACCAGCTCAGGGTTTTGTAAAGAAGTCTTTTTTAGCCTAGTGCTTTAATGGCTTAAAAACTGAATTATCCCTGGCCTTGCCAAGTTCACTAAAATAGACAGTCTCTCACAGAGAAAGTGTAGTTCCTATAACCATTCTACTCTGCTGAAAGCAGGACTATATTGTCTCTAAAAGGCCCCAGGAAGCAAGGTGATGGCTCTGAGGTGCCCGTTGGCTCTGTTTAGAGTATGTCCCTACAATCCCATTTTACTTCTAGAAATGGCTGCCCTATCGTCATCTCTAGTAAATCTGGCTCCTTATACTGCTTTTCTTAAATACAGAAGAAATCACTCAAGGCATAGTTATTCATAGTCATCCTTTCTGTCATTGCTCATCTCCAATGACCCAGAATGTACCCACTACACTGAACTGCCGGGAAAGTAAGAAATCCTTACAGTATTACAAAAAAATCCCTTCATTTTCAAGCAAGTGCCTGATCCTCCATGGAACTCCATCAGCACGTCTGCATTTAAAAAATGCTGCTCCCCATGAGACAGGGTAAGTGGACTCTTTAGTGAGAATAAAACAGCAAAGCAAAAACCACTTACTTTGAAATTGCCTTTTAAGATAACTGAGACTCCCATGGCCAGATCCCAGGTCACACTGATGCTTTTGCCCAGCAAAATGATGTAATAACGGCCAGATTTCATGACTTCTAAATCACTGTCATCTTTAGGAGGTACCTTGACGTTTACCTGAACAAGAAAAGCACATTGTGCTATTGACTGTGTCTCTAATTCTGATATGATGCAGTGGGACACGTGCTCATAGGTTCAAACTATTTTCAAACGTGCTCTTTTCCAGAGAATAGATAGTTCCCATAAGTTATACACATGCTCCAGAGCATTTGCAAAACTGTAAGCAAGGCATGGGTAAGGGACTGATTACAGGCTTGTCTCTACACAGAGAAGTTGCTGTCGATAAATTCTTGCCTTAGAAACAAAACTTCTGAACAGCAAATTGGGATACAAGTACAGTATTTCAATTGCATCATGTTTCTATAATTCTGAATGAGGCAAGTTCCACATAATATAATATATATATATGTAGGATATATATACACTTGCCACAAACACTGACACACAAAGCAATAATTGCTAAACAGAAGAAGAGGTGATAATGAGAACAGGGTATACCCAACAAACAAACAGTTTAGTCTTCAGGTAACGGTTCACTGAACAATGGCATTTTATTTTTATTTCATCTTTTTTGGAAAATAACAATTCTGTGCTCTGAAGCAGGTAGCGACAAAAGGGCTGGCTAGGTTTAAGAGTAATGTGAACTGGGAGAATCACATGCATCAGTGGCCTCTGAAGGACCAGAGTCTGATTCTGAAGTCAGGAAGGACTTTCTTCCCAACCAGCTACACCAAGAGGAAAAATCCTGAGAGATACTTTTCAGTCTCTTCATTTTTCCATCACTTTTACTTCCCCATGTGCCTCTTTCCATCTGGCTGCAAATTCATCGCCTCCAGCTACTAAGAGTTTAGGAGATTAATTTAAAATACTTTCTTTCACACCATAATCCCCTTTCAGTGGGAACACTAATAGGATTATTGACCACATTTGGAGAGAGAGGTCTGGCATGGCTGTTACTTTAAGCACTACTAATGCATTAACTGAAAACTGCTTAATTCTGGAAGAGGCAGATGAAAGCTTTCAATCAGTACAAATAGTGATTAAAGCAAGGGAGAAAGAGGAGCCTACAAACCATTCACCCACTCTTTAGTTTGAGGGCAAAATATTTCCTTATCCCACTATTCTCTTTGCTCAGTTCAGTAAAAGCTCAGCACCATAACTCAATACTCATCATCTCTAGGTTATTATCAGCAACCTTTATCCCCAGAGAAGATAGTTCACACCCTTCAAGGACCTCCTGAAGAGGGCATTCTGTGTCTTTAGGGACGAATACGTTAAAAGATATTTCAGGAACTGGAAAGCTTTTTCATCTTCACCTATGCCCAATGTATTACTATACAGTCTAGTCACACCTGGTCACTTATCTTCTGTATATAGTAGTCTCTGTCTTTCCAAACTCAGGCAAAAAACAGAGGACAAAACTGAGTTGGGAGATCAACTTAAATTACAGAATTTCTATGTTTACGGAGGCTTTTTGCCCAACCATGAAGTCATAAACTTTCGACCTTGCAAACTGGCGGATTTATTTGTTTCAGAAGAGAAAAAATGATTTCATGATAATTTTTTTTTTTTAATGCAAACCAGAACTGTAACATGCAAATACTTCAATTAAGCTCTCATTTAATTAAAACTAGAGGCAGCTCTAAAAACAATATAATATTAAAACAATATTTCTTGGAAACATTTTAATGGCAAAAACCCATTTGATTCTCCTGCTTGCTTCTAAGGATTCTTGTGGAAAAAAAGAGTGTAGGGAGTCACCACTGTGTGAGAATTTGCCTAAGAGTCTTCATAACAGTTATTTTCCCTTAATCTCTCCTTTGGTTGCTGTTATTTCTAAGAAAACCTTCTCTAGATACTACACAGAGCCTTAAACTCTCTAGAAAGACAGCTAGAAATTCAGTCAAGGTCACGTGGACAGTCTTGTGATACGGATCTTGTCTGCATGTCCTTGCAAGGACATATTCTCTTAGGAACCCAACACCGTCTGCTGCTGGAGCTGCTGCATGCCTCATCGCCTGTCTTTTCTGGCCCTTGTTTAGGTGTTCGAACAGAATCACAGCTCTTCTGAAAAATACGTCCCCTGAAGAACTTTTCAGACAAGGCCTGGCTCTATGGACTGATGATCCCTGCACTACTGTTCACCCTCACCCTGGTAGGGGATTCTTCAGTAGTAGAAATAAAGAATTGATTGGGCACCCAATAGGTCCTATGTTCCTTCCTCCAGCAACTAAAAGCCTACACGTATCACATGCTGTCAAGATGCACTGCACAGATGCTATTAATAATGGCCACTTTTCACATGTTCCTGTGAAGCATCGGTAGCACGCAGCAATTTGCAGGCAATTCGCAGGCTACGCAAAACCTGGTTCAGCTTTGTCCCCTAACCCAAAACAAGGTAAAAGGAGAGTGGTTTCACATTTCACTGGGAACATTTTTGCAAATCTCTGGTCCAGATGCCAGTTCAGAGCACAGTATTCCTGAAAACTGAGCAATTGAAATACTATAATCCACTGGAGCTCTGTAATATTTGAGCACACAGCCGGTCTTGTTACAGCGCCCAAGGCAAAGAACTGAACTCTGCCCTTTGAAAAGCTTGTTTCCTGCAACGGAGGGATGTGGAAGTGATTCTCGGTTAATTCTTCAGTGTCTGTTAGTAGGAAACTGGCAAAAAAAAAAAAAAAAAAAAAAAAAAAAGACAGACAACCCAGTCATCTGGATTTTCCACCTGACAGTTTAACAAGGGAAAGGATAGTGATATTTGCTTCTGCAGTAATAACTACTTTCAGCCATGACTACTTCTTTTTCCTGTGTTCTCAGTCTTTCAGATGGCTAAATTAAGTCAGAAGTTTCACCAGTCATGGGTAGTCACCTATTCTCTTCCTTCCACTTAACCTTGCTTGAGATATACCTCCCATGTTTAGAAAGGGCATTCCTCATAACAGCTTGCATTGAATTGCCTTCTTGCCTTGATAAATTTATTGGCATCAAACAGAAATACCACAATGGCATTATACCTCTGGGAACAAATTAGATAATTCTAATCCTGGCAATCTGTTCATTTTATGTTCTAATTTTCAAGAACCACTGAACATAAGGCCATTCATGCCTTACCTTACTAATCAACCTGAAATTCTTTTCCCCAAAAGAGGGAAAGAGAAAAGAAGCATACATACGTTTCCATTAAGCAACTCTATTTCCCCACTTTCATACAGAATGACAACCCTTTTGGTGCACTTTTCTCCAGTGAAGCCACAACCTTCATTTGAAATTAATATCCGGAATGTCCCAGAGTCATCCTTGCAGAAATCCTATCAGACAAAAATAAATGAATGAGTCATTAATGTAGAACATTTAAAAAACACATACAGATCTATGGAGTAAAAGGAAGGCTCAGATAATACCCTGTGTACTCTGTGGTCGGTAAGATACATGTTGGCATGTCAACTGTTCCCATATTAATTTACTTTGGGTTTAGTGTTGATATTTATGGGATCAATTTCTGGCTGCTCCCACAAACCTCTGGCGGATGTTACTGTCCTATATCTTTATTAAACTCTTCTCTCTGCTACAAAGAAAATGGGTATTGTCAATGTATTCCAAATAGGTTGGTGCCTGGAACAGAACAGTGTCTTGGCCAAAATGAAGAAGCGGAGTCTGTGCTGCTGATGCATTGAGGAGGTTCACTGAGCACTTCTTGTCTGTCTCAGTCAGACAGTAAGCCATCACTACAGGATGAAGAGGCTGGTGGGAAATGAGGAAAGATTGATTTATGGGTATCTACAATTCCTTGTTAAAGATGAGATTCAGACAGCTTCTCTCTGTACCATTCTGCTATCATAAGTTTTAAAACTGCCAGGTTGACACATGTCAACCTAACTCATTTCTATAGAACACAATGTCATCTTCAAAGTTCTCAAGGCATCTTAGAAGTCATTAATAAGCTCTTCTCTCCTCTACCGTACATCTGCCTTAGTAATAAAGAATACTTTACTGTGATTTGTCCAAATGTTGGACTTCTCTCCTGGTGTAAAACAGGTGTATTATCAGACAGCTTCAGCATTTGACATGTTCTTACCTGGACTAATACATATTGACAGTTTCCTGGAAACTTGTATTTCAATCCATCAAATGTCAAATAATGAGCTGTACCAATGACAGTGCAGGTGCCATCACAGGTATTTTTGGTGCATTCCCACTTTCGACCACGGCACACACTGTAAAGAGAAAATGAGTCAGTGACTGTCATTATTATTTCCAATGTATATAATAAGCAAGAGAAAGCAAGGTACTATACGCAAAGTGAAAGAGCAAAAGTTTCTGCCTCCAGGAGCTCATGATCTGAAGACTCTCCAAAAGACACACAAGTGGTCATAAGCTACTATTTTTCCTCATTGTGCTCTTTTTCCTGGGCCTGGGTAAAGGATCAACCTATTGCAGACCAAACAGGAGCATTGTTCCCCTATGTGTTTTAACCCAGCCATCAATTGCAGCTCTGTGAGGATGCTTTGCAGTTCTCTGTCCTGCAATCTGTTCTCAGGTATGTCCCCAGCAGATCCTTTATATGTTTGGCCTTGAGAAATTACTCTTAAAGGGCTCCATGACTGGACTGCTGGAATCCTTCTCTAGATGGACTTCCATAACTATGTTACACTGTCGTGCACCAGATGACAATCTCTCTTATTAACATAAATTAACATACATTAGTATTGGATGCATAATAAAATATTTGGATTTAACATGTTAAGTGAATAAGGAATATGTTTCCTTTTTTCTTACAAGCTGCATGCAGGAGTGCATGCTTTTTGAACTTCCCTATTACAGAAAAAAAGGCCTGGACAGAGCCTGCTAGAATATTTAGTAATACTATTAGTATTTTATTTTGGATATCCTGCTCTGCTCTGAGTAACCTTTAAGAAAAACAGATTGATTACCCTCTAAGGACCACTACAGGTTAAATATGAAGTATATCAGCAACCCTGTTTTTACTTGCAGTACTGTCCATTTTTCCCTCATTGAAACCTAAAATAGTAGTAAATTTAATATCCAGCTGATGCCACAGGACATGTGTTTATTTTAGTGATCAGCCTCTGGGATCAAGTAACCAGGGCTGTAATTCAGTCTGCCCAGTGGCTTTTGTTCAGATTATATACTTGAGTATAATACTACCCTTTCTCCATAGATTTCTCTCTGTTCTTAAATTAAATTAATTCTTTGTTATAGTTTATCTGACCTAGAAATTGCAGACATTACTTCAAAGTCTGACAAAAACACACACGTGGATAGAAATATTTATTTTTCTTTCAGAGGTACGTAAATACATACACTCTCTGAGGAAAGTCCTATGGTCTGATACTGTCCCCTGAGGTCTCTTGTGGTGATCAAACCAGAACATCTGCCCTACAGGAGAATTCAAGTTTGGAAACATGGAAGTAGGACTCCAAGCTAAACCTCAGCTTATGTGACAAGAGATGTGACAAGACCCCTGATCATGAACGGAGATACACCAGTGGTTCTCTGGCTGTATAGCTTGCAAGTGATATTGTCGAGGACACCTCCTAGACTTCCTCACAAGCACAGGATATACAAAAAAAAAAAAAAAAAAAAAAGAGAGACATCCTGAAACAAAGTGCTGCCTTATTTTTTCAGGGGGAGGGGAATTCTGAAGAGCAATCAAACACAGAGTTGAGGTCATGATATCATTATACCCACACGGCTGTAGCAGCTGTACTGCGCTGTCATTATCATACAAAAATCAGTGATGCCATGAGGAAAGGGAGAGAGCTCTTTTTTTGTTTCACTCCTCCTTTTGGACTCTTTTCACCCTCTGATTTTCTGTTGTTTTGGTTTTTCGTTTGTTTTAAAAAACACAAAAGAACTAAACAAAAAAAAAAACAAACAACACATGGCGACCATCTTGTGAGTGCATAATCAAAATACAAAGAAAGCCAATTTGCTTATCTTGGTGTAACTCAATCAGTTTCAGTTTACTTATGCCAGTGTAACAGACAGAAGGAAAAATAGCAGGGCTCCCAATCTTCATGATTACATCAAACCAGCCATATTCAACAGCAATCACTATTAGATTTATGAGAGTTTCCAAGAACATTTGTATCCTTTGATTGCTGTGATACATAATAATCTGAAATTCACATGGTACCCTGATAAATAAGGCTCAAGGAGGTAAATACCATCACCCTCATGTTTAAATGAGAGAAAGAGGGAAACATAAATAAGGATAAGAAAAGACTTCAGAGGATCCAAGCAGTCCTCTTGACCTTTTCCAGAAGAATCCTGGAGAACCACATGCCTTGCAACAGAAGCTGCAGGTATGAAAGGGGATCTTTCCCTTGGCATCCACAGACTTTTGATCAGTGAAATAAACTGATCTGCTAACTAGCAAGAGACTGAGCAAACAAAATAAAAAACAAGGTCAATGAAGCATAAAATTTGATCACTCTTTTGTTTGTTATCAATTCTGGGGAGTTAGAATAGCATCTGACACCTTACCTAATAATCTAATAATAATAATTTAATAACCTAATAAGCAATAACTTGCTTGAGGTTGGAGAAACATTCATCTACTAAAAGCTACATGAACACAGATGGACACCATCACTGCCCCAGGGATTTTCTAATCAAGCTCTATAAAGGCAGGGAATGAGGAACTCTATCCCTGCTTTACAGATGCAAAAAACTCGGGGATAAAAAACCTGAAGTACTTTCCCAAGATCAAATTGCTAACCAAAAAAAAAAAAAGGTACTGAACCAAGTTCTCTAGTAATGGCTTAACTCAAGCATAAGCATTGTTTAATCTTGATAACAGTTCACAGTATAATAAATATTGTACAATATATTTTCTTCAAAGAATGAAGTATCTGTAACAGAAAACCTATTGCACGCTGTTCTATTAAATCTCTACTACTAGGTAGAGCAAGACCACAATTTTGTATTTATGTGCACAGACAGATTATAAAGTATGTGGTATAGCAAAATTCAGATTAGCAAGTTTCTGCTGTGTACTGCTTCATAAATGTTATTCCAAAATTTTCACTGAGCTCTACAATGAATTCCCAATACATAGCATAACAAAAGTTTTGCCACTAGCTTAGACTTGGAGACATTCCGTTGTTCATGAATTAGGGTGTCCCATATGTCAAGTCGAATATAAAAGCCAAATCTGACACCTCTGGCTCATATATTGCGTTTGCAGGTGTTCACATCTGGCTAAGAACAAGTGAGAATGAGAACTCCTGCAACAGCAGTACAAAAAGCAAAAACAAAAGAAAAGGAAGATCTGACCTCCAAAATGCAGACTCTCCATTCTTATTAATTCTCAAAGCAATACTAATTCCCTATATCACTTTCTAAATGACATTTGACTTGATATTTGCTGAGAACTATCATAAAGCTTTTGAAAGTCCCATAGTTCAAAAAAGCTCTAGTGGCATATTTGAATGGAACTTATTTCCAATTTTACCCCAAATGAGAGGAAGTACTTTTTATCAATGAGAAAAAGCATGATTTCTAACATTTTTCTTGACCCTGATATTGAAAAAAACGCTACATACTAGAGGAAATTTCACTTGGAATGGCACGGCCAGAAAAGGTCAGTTACAAGAATGAAGCAACATGTTTATGACTATTTTAAGATTGGAGATTATAAGACCGACTGAAAATAAAGAGACTGTGCAAGGGCTTTGTGAAGAATCTTGAACATTTCACACCACCACCTAGGAGTTTTACCCCTTACTGTTTCAACAAAATTTTCATTGTGTGTCTTTTTCAGCCAAGTCACTTTTACCTAGATGCAGTGTGAGCAGGTTATAGTATATCTATCTATATAAAAAGATCAACTTCTACTCCATCTTCCTTCCTTCAACCCTACTTTTCCCCAGGCCTACTTATAGTACATGATTCACAATGTAATATGTAACTGCAAAGGAAAAAAAATTAAACAAAACATTGGAAGGTCAATATTTCCAGATGAAAACATAAAACCTTATATCCAAGCCTACCTTAGACCAGTTAGGAGCCACCAGTTTAAAAATACAACACTTGAAATCACTGTTGCTCAAAGGTCAATGCACAAAACAAAAATCAAACCATATGACTCTTCAACGGTGCTGATTCTCCACCCAGTCATACAGAGGATAACAGAAACATGTGGGTGCCACAGAGTTGGGCAGGGACATTTCAAGTAAAACGTACAAGAGATCCTGAAGTCTAAGTTCAAAGAAAATAGTTTCCACACTGCTGGTGGCTGGATGTCCTACACCTCGGACTCTTGGATCTCTGCAGGAAGGGGTGACCGTTCCCTCCACAAGCACACACACAGACCAAAGCACCTCTCCAACACAGCAAGCGTGCTGTGCAGGCAGGAGCCACAAACTGTCCAGCAGGTAAACACTGTTAACCCAAAGCTGTGCAAAGAGTTTCCCTCCACACACAGCCCAGCACTTTCTTTTGAACCTACAAATTTTTTCAAGAACTAAAGAGAATAAATAGGGATGCAGGTGAAAGACATGGAGCAGTTATTATTTTCTTCTAAGAAGATATCACCAACTCCTTTTCCTTTTTTTTATCCCTTTTTTTTTTATATATATCAATGGACTGAGCACTGATTGAAATAAAAGAGGTAAACTCATTTTCTGCCTGGTTCTTTAATATTTTCCTAAGAGCTCCTGTCATATTATAGCTGGCATATCACAGCCTTTCTGCTGATGCATGATGATCAGAGGGATGGAGCACCTCTCCTATGGAGACAGGCTGAGAGAGCTGGGGTTGTTCAGCCTGGAGAAGAGAAGGTCCAGGAAGACCTTAGAGCAGCCTTCCAATATCTGAAGGGAGCTACAGGAGAGCTGGGGAGGGACTCTTTGTCAGGAAGGGTAGTGACAGGACAAGGGGTAACGGTTTTAAACTGAGAGGGGAGATTTAGATTAGATATTAGGAAGACACTCTTTCCTGTGAGGGTGGTGAGACCCTGGAACAGGTTGCCCTGGGAAGCTGTGGATGTCCCATCCCTGGAGGGGTTCAAGGCCAGGCTGGATGGGGCTTTGAGCAACCTGGTCTGGTGGGAGGTGTCCCTGCTCAGGGCAGGGGGGTTGGAACTCGATGATCTTTGAGGTCCCTTCCAACCCAAACCGTTCTATGACTCTGTGAAGTGCAGAAAAAGGAAGGATGCAAGCAAAGCTTAGTGACAAAGTGCAGGCTCCATTCCTCCCACCCCCAGAGAAGCTCCTATATTATTATGTTGCGTTGCAAGATCAAGGAGCAAATCCACTAGCTAGTGGAGGACCTGCGCAGACACATAGACTGCCTATTTGTAAGGTACTAGGTGGAGTTTGCCTGATATTGCACTGGTCTTTATGCAACATGCAAAGGGAATATGCTGGTGTATGCAATATGTGTGTTATTACACTGCAAAACCTGACTTTATATAAAATAGACCTGTTTAGAAAACAGTATTTGGCTTTCTTAGAAACATGATAGGTGCCTTAGAGAAAAACAGAAAGATGCATTTCCAGTGGCTCACCATGTGTTGCAGTCGTTAGTCACTGTCTCTCCCTTGGCATATTCTCTTCCGTTGTGAAAACATGGGCATCTCTCAGGAGCAACACACTTGTTTTCATGTCGCACCTACGCAAAAAACAGAGTTTGTCAGCATGCAGGCCTGTTGCTATGTGCCAGCACACAGAGGAATAAGCACAAGGACACGTGGATAAGGAATAAAGGAAGGGACAGAGAAAACGGTTCAAGACTATCTAAAGTAAGAAAGGCATAGCATTGCTAATATTTTTTCCCATTAACAGAAATAGAGCTATAGGTACATAAATCACAATCTTGTTTCAGGGGCTGAACACCAGTTTAAGCTGCTGGGAGAATAAGTTAGCCTCTAGAACAATCTCATTATGAGAAAGTTCAATTTGACCGAAACCAGGGTGAGGCAAAGACAAAATAGGCTAACCTGAACACGGAGCGCAGGTGTATAGCACATACTTCTCACACACAACCTGAAGGATGACGTACCAGAAAAGCAACCTTATGCAGAACTCAGCTGGGATGAAAACTGAAAGACAGCTACAGAGGAGGAGACAAGGAACTGCAGTACCAGAAGAATTCAAGTGCAAATGAAGGTTCCATTGTCAGACAACACACCACAAAAAGATCCTACTCCCCTGTCAGCTCGCCTCTGAAAACTGGAGTGGTTATTCATTTTCTTCCGAATGCCTACGTATTCTCTATAAGGCAGGATAAGTATCAGTCCACTTGAGACATCTTTCCACTCTCACAAGCTCTCTTGCTGGGGAATAGGTCATTATGTTGTCGACAATTTTTTCTTTTTCAGTTTTACCTTCCTGATCTTAGTTTCCTTTTGTATGAAAACAAACCACTTGTCCCACTTTAAAAAAAAAAAAACAAAAACAACAAAAAACCCAAACGACAACAACAAAACCCAAACAGACATTAATGCCTTTAGACTGTTTCGGTTTTTTCCTTCCTTTTCTCTGTTATTTCTGTGATTACTCCCTTTCCATTTAGAAGACAGTCAGTTTTAGAGAATCAAACAAAACCAAGGTTGGCTATGCTGTTTTTCATTTGCATGTGATTTTTCAAAGCCAGGGGTAGGTTTGGCTCTTACTTCATGGAATACCAAAATGCAGAGCACTTCCCCTCCCTCTCATTCAAAAGTCACAAAATATCACCTTCCCACTTTAAACTCTTCCTATAAAATCATTAAAATAGTTTTTGGGGTTTTTTTTACCTTTAAATATGGCCCAATGAGATCAATGTAGTCCAAACGCCAGGTTAATATAGTAGAAGAGCTCTACCTTTTCCTGTGGGAGTCTAGAACTGCCACAGGGAGCTACTAATAAAAAGGATTTCACAGCCCGGAGACCATTCATATGCAGCTCCACATGGTCTATGGCTTATGGAGCACTATATTATGCCAAATAAACTCACACTGACAGAAGCAAGATGGAAACAAAAAAATGCTTTTCTAGATGATAGAATTGGGGCTCTGCCTCAGATTTAATCTCCAAAAAGAACAGGGAGAAAACAGGCCAGAGAAGACCATATGTTTCCAAGGGTGTTCAATTCCTTCCTTCCTTCCTGGTGGCGCTCAGGAAAAAAAACCAACGTGACTCCACTCTCATGGTTACATTTCTCAACTTTTCCACAGTGTTCAGCAACACAAGTCGCAATAGACTTGAGGGCTAGCCTCTGGGTACATAATTTGGGATTGCGCATGTGGTTCATAAAGGGAAGTTTAGGACCTCTTCTACTTGCTCCCTCACACGTTGACATGAAGCTAGTCACAGTCTATCCCCCAACTCTAAAAACTTAATAGACTGGTATTAGTTTTTCCATCACAAACGTCTGGCCACCATGAAGCTACAGCGCAGCAATTGTTAATCCACTGACAAAGAGGGAAAACTACCTTGCCTGAACACTGCAGGGCGGGTAGGTGGGATTTAGAAAGCAGGACGTAAATACCCAAAGTGGACTTTGACCAGGAGACTAATTAAGACTAATTGCTGTAAAACTCAATGGATTTGCTGCAAAATTTAGCAGATGATGATTTTGTTAGTAGCAACACCCAATCTACTGGTTATACTTAAACCACATCCAAAAGCTGGTATATCTGTCAGCCCAATGAATGCTGTGTTACAAGTCCGTTGAGCACAATACCACGTGGTACTACTATGCCAGCAGCATTACTCACAAACAGCTAGACTTTCTGTGGAAGCCTGTCAGGCTTAATAGAGTCCATTTAATACAGAAGGATCTAACTCTCCCAAGTGCCTGAGGACCACTGATGGGAGGCAATGAGTGTTGAAGAGGCAACCACAAGGCAAGACACAGGTTTGTAATGAGAACAGCTGCTCTTCGCACCATCTCACACCCTCATGATGATGCTCCTGAGACCACAAACGTGGGGATTATAAATTGTTGAATAGCTGATGATTCCCGCCCCCAGTCCCTACTCCAGGACCCGACAGAAATGTCCATCATTTCCTTGCTCTATCTTGTTAATAGTTAAGCCTTGACAAATCTTGCAAAAGGACGGACAGTATTACAGATTTCAGAACATTAAGATTATTCTCCCCTAAACTCTGCCATGATGAGGCTGAATTTTAATCTCTTGCTCAAAACAATTTTGATGAGTATCTCACTGTCAAGGGAAGCTCAGGTTTTCACTCTGTTCCTCCTGATACACCTGAGGGCTTCAGCAGAAAGTCAGCCAAAGGTATAAAGGAGTAAGGGATAAAGTAAAGGAAGTGGGTGAGATTAGAACCCAATAGTCGATACATTTTAACTAAAACAGCCTGCCACCATTTCTGTGCAAAATCAAGTCAAAAACACGTTAGGACAGACCACTCAACAATGTGCAGTCTTACGCTTGACTTTTCTTTCCTATGTTAGCTGCATGCTTCTTATGTTTGTTTTATGAAGCATTATCCTTGGGTAGATGCACATACCAAAAAGCTGGTACCCACCGCCTTGTGAAGACTCTGTCAGAGATTAAGCCTACACTGAAGAATATACAACAGAGCTAAAAGGAAAACCAAAATAGTGCTCTATTAAGTTTCTGTTGAAAACAGTCTGGGGGGAAAAAAAAAAAAAAACAACCTTTCAAACTTTTCAATTTAATATGTTTAGGGCTTTTTTTTTTTTCCTTTTTATACTAAAATATCATAGTTTTATAAATAATTTTATTTCAGCAGCCACAATACAATAAAACAATTAATTTCAACTTTAAACCTTAGTTTGCTTCAGTTGTTGGAAATTGAAAGAAATTAACTTTCTAGTTTTGGAGTATCTGGATTTTGTGCTTTCTGATTGTTCTGCTCCTCTTTTTCCCCAGAAAGGTGGTTAACACTCCATTTGTATATTTATTAATATTTTCCAATGGGAAAAACCTGGAGTGCAGTAAACTAATCTGAGAAAGCATATTTTTCCCCACACTTCTGCACATATGTTATGATTTATCTTTTCTGCTCTGCAAAAGGGTGACAAGTATGGAGAATTTCCCACCCTCCAGATGATCAAAGACAGAATAAGGAGAATTACTTTTCATGACATAGTGAACTTTTTTATTTTCAAGAAATCAAAACAATGTAAAATATTAAATCAAGATGAACTGGAAAACTTATTTTTCAGTTGGAATAAATCAGTTTTCATCTGCATTTTCTGATTAGGGAAATAATTAATTGATTGGCAATTTCTATCCCCAGCAAAGTTTCCAATTAAATCTATCCGACTGCAGCATCACGTTCATGAATAATCCTCGATTTTTCTGAAATTATTTTCAGCTATGAAATTCAAAATTGGCAGGCAATTTGTGCATGCAGATTTCAGACTATGCATTGCTCTGTTTAAGACTAGTAACTTTGCTAACTTATCTGTAAACATCTCTTCATATACGTTGGAATAACTTTACACTTAATTCCATATTAAGTGTATATTATTGCAAATAGTACTGGAGAGTATTTATGTAAACTACATATCTTCATTTTTTCCTGATCATATGAACCATTTTAGAAAAGCAGGAAGATTGGGGGTTTTTTTGCTAGTAAATTATCCATGACCATTCATAATTTTAATATGCAAAAGAAAAAAAACCCCTTCAGTAAAAAGGCAGAAGTACTTCCACAATGATGATACGTGCAAATATTTATTCCTATAAATGTTCAGTAATCTGTTTCTCCTCACAGTCATTCCTACAAACAGTAGCTCACCTCCATGAGTGCTTGTAAATTAAACAGGATTACAGAACACCAACAAGGGAGACTGACCGGTAAAAGAAACAGTAATACCTTTTTCCGGTCCCTTTATTGCTCAGCTCTGATGGTACAAGTCTGGAAAACACAGACTTGGTGACTTTGCAGTGCTTTCCCTCAGTATATCCAGAGTCTTTAAGCGAGAGAGAGGCAGGATGGAAAGGAGAACCTCATCATCACCCCAAATCCTGGGAGCACAAAGACTCACTGCAGAATGCAAAAATAAGGAAAAAGCCTCCCCCAAACCATCTTGGTTAGGTACCTACTGGAGATGAGGAGAAAACTGCTCTTTGGTAACAAGCTGGCAGGTCCTGTGAAGCCACACGGCAGGAGTCTACTGCACAGCCAAGGGTACCCATGTAATGAAGGCACCAATCTTGATCTTGCCTTTGCATGGCCATGGTTTCAACAAAATCACCTATACACTGGCTTCTCCCATCGTGGCTTTGAGAAACGCGAATCTCGCAATTTTTACTCCCAGCCAGATAGAAAACCAACGAGAACAAGCAATTATAGACTGAGTTTACTGGAAGATTGAACCATACTGTCATCTAGTGGACAAAGAGCTTATTTTACTAGTTATTTTAAAAAAGGCTGGGCCCGATTCTTTTATCCCAACCCCGACAACCCATCTTGTTGAATTCAATGTCAACTGAAGCTCTCAATTCCAGAATGCCAAAGACTGTTTCTCCTGGCAAAAATTTTAGTAAATAACTACTCGAATGATAGTTCCAACCTACTGAAAAGGAATATGAAATTCTACACTAAACATGAAGGTTAATTACTAGGAAGTTGATTTAACGAGGCAAGGGATGGGGGGGCCAGGCATCACTATTTTTTTCCTGTTGAGTTGTTACCAAAATTTTCTTTCCATGATATATCTCAAAAGTGTATTATTACCATTATCCTGGAACTGAAACCAAATCTCAAGCCCCTTCACCAAATCAAAGAGGTCTGATTGTTATATACAGAAAAAGATGTATCGGATTACAAGTACACAAACTTCTGTAAGTTTACATATCGCACTGCTATTTTGGACTATTCTTCTCTAAAAAGAAAGACATTAAAAACCTAAATGTGAAAAGAAATAGCACTAGTTTTAAAATTGTGGTGAAAATTTGTTCCATATTGATATGAATACCTTTAAATTATGTTCTGTATTTTTCCCACTTCCGACCTATAAGATACTTCATGAGTCTGAGATTTTATCAACAGCTGGAATTTTATTCTGCAGTATCATCTATTTACATAAATGTGTATTTATCAGCAAAATATGGTAGCAAAGTTAAAATGCATAAATATAAATGCTTTTTTTGTTTGTTTGTTTTTAGTAAGACAATGGAAGGAATTTTGAGGGAAAACCTGCCCATATTCATATAGAAGCAGAAAAAACAACACATCTCTTAAAAAATACATGTTTCCAGGGAAATGATTTTTTAAATAGAATTTAAAGTAGTGGATAAAGTCAATTCATTAGACCTGAAGCCTAAACATAAACAGGCACCTCAACCCGGGGGTAATAATCTGAGTAGGTACCTTGAGTAGGTATAAAAGAGTAAAAATATGGAAGTTTTTTTCATTTCTAGACTTCCTGGGTTGTAGCATTTGCAAACATCTTGCTTAACCATATGCCCCTCTGAGTTAGAAAACTGCACCAGCACATCTCTAAGTACCACAGGTATGAAATAAAGTCTCACAGTTGTAGACTATTTCAACCCTCAGACAAAATAAAGGCACAGCCTCAACCCATTTTTCCAGCATCTATCAGGTATTTTCATCCGCATTTCATGCATTGAATTTAACAAACTTCTTAATCCCAGAAGTTTTCTGGGACAGAGAACTCAAAAATGTCATTTACTCAGCTTCATAAAGAGTATACCATGTGCTCCACCTTTATCCTACTTGTGTGATGCCTGGGACTATATCACCAGTGAGATCCTGTGCACGACTCGTTGCTTCCCAGGGAGTACTGCACAGCACTGAACACTGGGGCTTTTTTCTGTTGCTCAGAGAACAACAGCAGCAATCTGCTGTCTATTCTACTCTGTCTGCTTTTTGTCAGGGCTCTAGATTGATACTGATTTCACAGTCACTGGATTAGCAAATAACTATTTGCTCTATTTAAAAATGATTAAACTAACAATTAAATTTGAGGGTTGCAGGGGAACATAACTTTGGAGCCCAAAAGGCATTTTACCAGTGGAAAAAAAAGCATGTTCAACACACCATCTGCAACTCCAGGACACCCTCTGGCACCACCTTAGCAAGTTTCATGTCCCACATTCCATCTCATGGGGTTGGTGCAATGCACAGGAAGGCAGCAGCAGAGATGGAGACTTGACAAGGAGGCAACAAGTATCAGCTGGAGGGTTTGGCTGGATGTGGAGTCATTATTTGGGATATAGGTACGTGATTACTTGTCTTGAGTACTACTACACTAGGGAAGCTCAGAAAGACTGAGGAGGAGTTTGGGAGGAGAGTTGAAGGAAGACATAAATTGGTCTTAAAAAAGAACAACAGTGGGGTTTGGCTTTTTGATTCTCAATTATTATTACAAGCTTAACTTCATCTTCGATGCAGATATACTAATATACATAATTTGAACCAGCCACAAATTGGCAGAGTCAATATTTCATAAGTATGCATTTCCTGAAGACTGCTGGCAGGAAAAAATGAAGGCAAGAAAATGAGGAGGAGCCCGCTTACCATCCCTTTTGGACAGAGGCATCCAGATATGCAGCCGTGGCTGATGCACTCCAAGTCGTAATTCTGGCAGGTCTTGGCACACTCCAACCCTTCAGCTCTTGGATTGTTTGCAGGACAGACAAATCTTTCCATGGGGGATCTGCATGTCAAGCTCCTTTTTACTTTAAAAAACAAATTTACAAAAATTGCAATTAGAACTCAAGTCTTGTTAGCACAGTGTTTTTCTAAAGGGTGAATCAACGCTTTTATTAGAAAACTAATTTAGGATATAGAATGGAGTAATGCCACTGGACCACTATGAATGACACTGTAAAGGTAACAGTTCCCACTTCCCAATGACGCATCCTCAGGCTAACATAAAAGCACGTATTCTAGTGTGGAAGCAAAAGGAGCTGCACAAGCATCCAATTCCAGATTGCAGTAGGGCTGTGAGCACACTTCAGCGTGAAACATATTTCAACCTGTGGGCAGTGTACACGAGCAATGTCAGCACAAAATCCACATTCTGAGAAACAACAGCACCATATATTATTGTACTTAGAGTCGCTTCCAACACAGAGTATAACTACGTGTGTCACTGTTTATAGCAGTCCCCTTCACTTAATTACAAAGTTTTCAAACTCCTTGAGAACTCAGGTTCTAAAAGAAGATCAGAAATTCCCAAGAAATTCCAGGCTATTATTTTAAGTGATGCTAGAAATATGTCTCTGAGGTTTTCTAAGTCTTAAAGCAATAATATCAGGAAAAATATGTCTTAATATCACTACAGCAAGAGTTTGGTGAGATATAAACCACAAAAAAAAAAAAAATAAAAGAAAAAAAAGGGTTCAGGAAGAGACTTTCAACATCATCAGCCACTTCAACCTCTGGTACTTCTGTCCTACTCTGTATTACCGAGACTGAAGAGGGGAAAAAAAAAAAAAGGAAAAATATTAATTTCTTAAAGCATACTGACTTCTGGCAGATGGCCTCTCATCAGCGAAAACATCTGGCAGGAAGGCACCAGGAGCTCTGTTTGTACTGCAGTGCATGAAGCCGTTTTCACAATAGCTAAGAAAAACAAATAGAGCTTATATTTAACAAAGTGACATTTAGCTTTCACTCATGCTGTTGTTTTCAGACAGACGCACAGGGAGCTTGTTGGAGTACCAAAATTACGCCTCTCATTGGGGCCGATCCGTTGCTCTCCATTCACTCTGCTCATCAACCTTAAAGGCAAATCTTCCCTTAAGATAGTTGCAGTGAAACGCTGGGATGGTAAACCAGCCGTATGCTAGCCCTGTCCCGCTGAATCCAATGCATCTGCACGCACACAAAGCTGGGCAAGATAATATTGAGGTTTGCTGTGGAGAGAGCTAAGGGGCCACTTACTGCCTGCAAATTCTGACTTCTGTGGTAGAGAAGAAAAGGAGCAGACATTGTTCCCCAAACTGGGCTTCACCAGGAGCCGCCCAGCGATTACATGCCCACTCTCAGTGTACTGCTACTCAATTTAACAATTAGAAATGCTTTTTAGTATTTGTATCTTTGACAGAGGTAATTGGGTTTTAACGTTTAAGAAATGTAACGCAGTACATTAAAGTGACATTTTAAAAGCCTTCGAAGTAGCTATTGTCAGTCATTAAAATCCATTTCAAACTGGCAGGAACTGTTTGCGGAACAGGGCTTAGTCCTTTTTTCTGACTAAGACGGCATTTATTATAGGGATAATTTCAAGAGATGCAACAGTGGTTTGCATCTCTCACCATTTGGTTTTCTGGAGGCAAAATCTTGCCCTCTTTTAAACTAGTTTCAGCAGAGGTAAAGGAACTGAACCAGTTAACCACTTCAGCTATCTTAAAATGTCTGAGTCACAGCACATAGGGATGAGTTATGAACACGGGCTGCACTTACCACATGGTGTAATGATCTGAAAAGACGTCCTCTGGCTGAAAGATCTCACCGTCATAGTAACAAGAGCAGTGGGACTTTGGCACGCACTCCTCACGCTCGTCCAGGTAGTGCCCCGGGGGACAGTAGCATCCTTCCACGCAGAGTTCATCACAGTCCTCATCCGGGTAGGAGAGAGATCTGCAGGTCTGGTTGCACGGCATGCCGCACTGCTGGTACACTTGGCCTTCAGGACAGGTCATTGCTGTTGAATGATGTGCACGTCAGCGAGACCGGCATTTGATCCAAAGCCAATGAAAAGAAAAGTTGCCTAAACCAGACTGGGAAGCTGGGGATTAAAATGTATTTACTCAATTTACTCATCGACGGAGGCCTGTATTACACTCTCCTTAACTCTGCAGCTCCAGTGAAGCCTAGGGCACTGCCTATATATACACGCACAAGACAAACCCTTACTTCATAGAGTTTCCAATAAATGTCGAGATTGGACTGCAACCCCTGCTACGGACAGCCATCCACCACATTTCATCCAGTACAAAAGACACAGGCTATGCCCAGCCTCTGTTATTACTTGGATCTACAAGTTCGGAGCACTACAAGCATCATGTACACATTTACACTTCTCTTCCTTTGCAACACGGGTAGGGACAGTTTGGTCAAAATAAGTAGAAATGTGGGTTTCTGCCTTGATAATCTGGTGCTACAACAGTTTTAAGACTCACATCCCAGAAGCTCTCAGTGATTTCTGTGGAAACAAGTGCAAATAATGAAGTCATTTAATGATTGTGGAGCCAAACCTTGGGTACTAATGATTAATGATGATTAAAGCATTTTTGTGGAGACCTAATTACAGCATTTGGAGCCATTTGGCATTTTTGTTTATAAAGCTTCCACTTTGTCCTACAGCACTGATTTTGAGGCAACCTCCTCGGCATACATCAGCATCGGCACTAGGTGGCAGCTATGACAACATGTTTCAGAAGATGAGAAAACAAGTTAGTGCAATCAAGGACTTTTAACAGGCCTCCTGCTAACCAGAGTTTCCAAAACCTGTCGTTTGTAGCAACCTTCCAAATCAAACAGCCAGGGTTGTAAGGTGATGAGGTAGGATGTTCAGGGAAGTGAGGGAAGCAGCTGCAAATTAAAGTTGGCACATTTGTACTGTGCTAACACCGAGATCAAGAGGTTACAGAGAAAGTTCTTCCTCTTCTCATTCCTGCAGAATGACCCAATAATGCCTACCATCTCTTCTGTGAGCACACACCCCTGGGAATAGTAGCAGCAATGACAATGAGAGAAAACCTATAGTAGGACTACAGCCTTGCAGCCTCCCCAACTGCTAGCAGGGCTGAACTAGCACCGAGATCAACAAATCAAGTCCTACATGCTAACCAACATCTAATGCTTACCTACCCAAAATTCATCTGAACTGAAGAATTACTTCTACTTACTGAAGGGAGGTATGGTTGCACCTATCTCCCTGACTTCTGCTGAGGCACCTGAAGTCCCATACATGGGATCATAAGCCCCTAAGTTGAGGATCCAGCCCAGAGACATCTAAGGTGACTTGAAGCCTTCTTCAGAGCAAGGATGTCCCAAGTTTGGGACTTGTGCCCAAACTATTTAACTTACCTTCCACAACACAGCCCAAGGAATCTGTCTGTGCTCGTCAACACAAAGTAAATACCCCCTAACTCAGAATAAATAGATGACAGGTTCACTCACAACTATAGGAGCCTTTGGCAGCTATTCACAGAACGGTATTTCTAATTTACATAACCATGATCTTGGCAGTAAATCAAATACTGAACCAGCATAGTCCAGGGCTGAGGACCAGTTGCCCTTTTTTAAAAAACAACAACAGAAAAAAAGCAACTTTCATCACTGAAGGCATGTACAAGGAGGACAACCATGAAGCCTCAGCCAAAACTATGACTTGCTACACAGGAACCTCTGGAAACAGGGAACTGGTTTGGCAGATTTCAGGCAGGTACACCAGTTTACTAGAGTTTCAAGATTCAACAAGGATAGGATCACCGAGTCAAGCATCCTGCCCTACTTTCTAGTCAGTGGTAACACCCCCTGCCCACAGGGAGCAGTTTGCAGTGGATCCTTTTTTTAGATAAAGCTTTGTAACTCATCTTACCTGCCTGTGCACTTCCTGAGATTTTATAAAGAATCCTCGTTTTTCCAGTTATGCCACCCTATGCCACATTCGTACTCCAATTCCTAATCCACTGTTGCATTACCTCTCAGCAAGATCTGTTTTTAACAGCAAAAAGGCAAGACAACTGACCTGGGAGGGGACTTTTGTCTGTACACTTTGTAATACACTGCCATTATGAAAAATATAAACAACATCCCATTATTGCCAGGAAAAGGAGAGGTGCATCTAGTCTCTGCGGACGCCTGTTATAAAACCAAAACAGCTCAATGCTGCGCTCTGAAACTCAGCCTGTACCACGTATAAGATGGAAAGTAATGGAAAAGCATTGGAAAAATGTGTATCCATCAGATAGTGCATCCAGCTTCTTGCGGGGCAGGAGGGGGGGGCGGGCTTCAACACAGAGTGAAAGAGACATAAATCTTGACCAGTTTCTCAGGTAGTGCAATGTGAAAACATAATCACACCCAGGTCAGAAACTCTGGGTGATGATGCACCCTGTCAGGACCGGCTGGCATGCTGAGCCCCACCATGCGATGTAGCTATCCTCAAATGCTGCTCAGACCTTGCTCCTTAGATCCCTACTCCCCACACCAGCACTCCTGCACCTATCCCGTGCAAACACTCTTCCAGAAGACATGCAAAGACAACTAATGACCCCACCACCACATTAAGGAAAATAGTCGGATTATCAACAGGACCTAAAACCTGAAACTAGGGACCTGTTGACTGATTCCCCTTTGCCACAAAACAACACGCACATACATGAGACACAATATAGAATCATTTACGTTGGAGAAGACCTTCAAGATCATAGAGTCCAACTGTTAACCTAACACTGCCAAGTCTACCACTAAACTATGTCCCTCAGCACCACGTCTACATGTCTTTTAAATACCTCCAGGGACGGTGACTCAACCACTTCCCCTGGAAGCCTGTTCCAATGCTTGATAACCCTTTTGGTAAAGAATTTTTTCCTAATATCCAATCTAAACCTCCCCTGGTACAACTTGAGGCCGCTTCTTCTTGTCCTATCACTTGTTACCTGGGTGAAGAGACTGAGCCCCAACTCACTACAACCTCCTTTCAGGTAGTTGTAGAGAGCGATAAGGTCTCCCCTTAGCCTTCTTTTCTCGAGGCTAAACAAGCCCAGTTCCCTCATATAGCCTCTTCTCTGGAGCCTTCACCAGCTTCGCTGCCCTTCTGTGGACTGGTTCCAGAATCTCAATGTTTTTCTTGTTGTGAGGGGCCCAAACCTGAACACAGTATTTGAGATAGGGCCTCACCAGTGCTGAGTACAGAGGTACAATCACTTCCCTCTAGTCCTGCTGGCCACACTATTTCTGATACACGCCAGGATGCTATTGGCCTTCTTGGCCACCTGGGCACACTGCTGGCTCATATTCAGCCGCTTGGCAGTTAGAACCTCCAGGTCCTTTTCTACCAGACAGCTTTCCAGCCACTCTTCCCCAAGCCTGCATCATTGCATGGGGTTGCGTTGACCCAAGTGCAAGACCAGACACTTGAACCTCACACACTTGGCCTTGGCCCATTGATCCAGCCTGTCCAGATCCCTCTGTAGATCCTTTCTACCCTTGAGCAAATGAACACTTCTTCCCAGCTTAATATTGTCTGCAAATTTACTGAGGGTGCACTCGATCCCTCCATCCAGATAATTGATGAAGATATTAAACAGAACTGACCCCAGTACTGAGCCCTGGGGAACAGCACTGTTGACTGGCCACCAACTGGATTTAATTCCATTCACCACAACTCTTTGGGCTTAGTCATCCAGCCAGGTTTTTACGCGGTTTTTTACATGCACATGCATGATATAGACAGACCTTCAAAGTATGGCTTATCTGCTCCTTCCATGCAGCATGAAGGGATTGGCTGTGTTGCTTATTCACAGTGGGCAAGGTGGGATTCCGCTCTTAAACAATCAAACTTCAACTAAAATAATTTCAAAGACATGGGAGATGAATGCACTTGTTAGCTTGGCACGCAGCAGAAATGCTGTGCTACACTAATGACTTGCCTCCCTGCCATTTGTCCACTTCAAATCAAGCAAACTGGTTCTGTTAAGTCATTTCCCAAGAAACTGAATCTCCATTGACCAAGGCAGGAGCAGAGCACACGTTCTGTGCGCTGGGCCATCAGCACAAATTACACAACCTGCACATTCACCTCTCAAGCCCATTAAAAGAGGGATTGTTCTGCTTCATGTGACAGGAGATGTCTGGGGCATCAGGATTATTTAATGGGGGCTGATGGATCTACAATCAGGGAAATCGTCACTTTATGAGAGCATAAAGCACTCTGTAATGCACAGAGAGGAGGAAGCAGCTCTGCACTATTAAAGATTAATTGTGAAAATTGACTTGTTCAATTACAGAAAGAATGATGGTGCATTATTGCTGCTCGCTTTTTCAGCCTCCAGACCTGCACATTTTTAAAAGGATTTTTATTACATTACTGTTCCACTATCTGAACATTTACATAAATAAGGTAAAATATTATGAAACCATACAGCAGTTTAACATAAACTGGTTTTGTTCTTGTTCTCGTTTTCAGTAAATACTCTCCAGCCTACAGAAGCTGTAGTCACTGACTTTACAGGTACGGACCCTGCCAGGTGGAAGGCCAGTGACCTCTCTTTCTCTTCCAGCTTCTACATACTCATTTTATAAGTGTTTTTCCCACCCCATGTTTGGTAAGAAGTAAGCAGAATAGATCTGGAGGGCTGACAAGCATACATGATTTTTCTCAAAATTTTCAATTGTCTTCTTTCCTCAATAGCAAAGTTATTCAAGAAAAAGGAAAAACATCAATTTCACAAATATTTATGGGGAGAAGTGTGTCCATGTTGCATCAAAATTCCATTGCAATGCATTTTTTCCTACCACATCAACCTAACAGAGAAAGAAAAGCAATAGATGGTGTTGGCAGCTTCTGCTCCAGCTTCTTTGCAGTTTGGCTATTAATCTTGCACTGGACTGATCTATGCAAAGACATCCTATTCCTTCTGTTACCCCACCTCTGTAGCCTAAACATGCATATGCCAGAGAGGATCCTTGGAGATACTCAAAACTTATCCAGACAGGACTCCAGGCAATCCACTGTAAGCCCTGTTATAATCAGGGGCTGTACCAGAAAACCGCCATAGTTTGACTCTGATATTAGTTTGTCTATACTTGTATGATTCTGTTCCACAACACCACCTGACTGAGTACCTGCCTTTGTGCTTCCTCCATACCCTCAACTTCATCTAAAATCAGGAGTCACTGACAAGGTCAGGAGCTGGGAAGCTTGGCCCTTGAGGGGAGGAAGTACCAAAATAGCAATTTATACATCACTATAAATCACTTGGAGATTCCCACCCTGGGACATTCAGAAAGTTTCCAGGTGAGTAGCTGAAACTTAGATTAAGCTGAAAATGGAAATCCAGTCAAAAGCTCTGCTAAGGTATGTCAGATGGTTGCTTCTCTACCTCAGTGCTGAGCAGTCTCTGTGAACAGTTTTTGCATCCTCGCTAGAGTGGAGGAAAGATATACTCTCTCATCATTTGCCATAAGAAATATTTGGCACCTTGCAGAAATCATCTTATTCTAGATTTCTCATCTGACATTGCCAAGAAATTCCTTTGAGACAAAGAAAATCGGTGGGTTTTAGGAGCATTTCACTTACGGCAGAAGTCAGGTTGTCTCCACTGGACCAGGACTTTCTTCCTAGCACAGGCTGCTGCGTAATTAGCAATAGCAGAGCACAGACAATCCTTGCCATTGGAGCAGGAGCAAACATCAAAGCGGCAGTTCTTCACATAGGGAGTGGGACTGACTTCATGGTGACAGGGTTCAAATGCAGAAGACAGCAGAATTGAGCAGGAATCCTCAGCATATTTCGCTAAAAAGAGAAAAATTACATGCTTGCACAAGAAAAGCTAGAAGAGCCACAGTAAGCATTTTCTTTTTCTTTTGTAAAAAAGCAAAAACAAAACAAAAACCAAAACAAAATAAACCTCAAAACACACAGAAGAATAAAATAGGCTCAATAGGCATAGATAGCATCATAGCTCATAGGTCATGAGCTCCACTAAAAGAATAATGTTTCACTAGTAAAACAAATCAAGGAAAAGTAATGCTTTTCTATTCTGTTACCACTATTTCTGGTGCTGTACTTCCTTTCAGAGGGCCTCTGCTTTCTGCTGCTTTTTATGTTTGCAAAATTAAACCTTCTAGCCTGCACTACACTCACAGATTTACAGTGCCTGCTCTGACCTACAGCCATAAAGTTTTCCTCCCAGAAACCAGATGCTGTTGTAACACCTGGGACAAGAAAATTTGCACTGAGAATGTCTTCCCATATCCAACCAGGACAGCCAAGCAGTATGGAGAGGAAGAGGAAGGCTGCCTGATGGGATGCAGTAGAAGAAGGGAGACAAGGGATCATGAAAACGCTGTTTTGTCCACCCAGAGGATAAACATATTATTGCTATCACTTGTAAGAGTAGTTTCAGTGGCACTCAAGTTCCTTCTGTGGCACAGATATGCCACATGGTCTAACTCTTGACTGTGGTCCAAACTGAAAACTAGCATGATCCCACATTACAGATTTATTTCATTTTTTTTAAACAAGGATTGCAGTCACCCTAATGTTAATGTAAGCAACACTGGCTGCTTCTCTGTCTTTTTTTTTAACTTTTTATTGTTATGTAAAATGAAAGATCACAGTTTGTTACACATGTTAATTTTGGACGAAGTTCAGTACCTAAACGAGGATTGAGATTGCAGGGGTCACTGTCTTGTTTTAATAAATCTTGGCAGTCTGCATTGAGCTTCCAGGAGTTTCCAAAATCTTCCAGAAGAGCTTCCACCATGCCAGAAGGCGTAAGAAAATCGTCCCCTTGGTTCCCATTGTAATTTCCACATAGCCCACACATCCTTTCGGAATAGATTGAAGATAGCTAAGGAACACAACATTAGCCTGGTCATCCTCCAGATTAGGTCACAACTGTATAGCAAAATTTTATAAAGAATGAACTACACACAAAAATCAAGAAAATTCTTAAAAACATAGTAAAAAAAAAATATAGACAATTTCATTGTACTACATTTTTAAACGTCTAACAACAATGCTGCTATTGCTGCTATTAGTAACAGCAGGACAATTTTTGCATGGCACAGAGCTAATTTCAAATGGTAACTGCACGTGAGTATGAGAAAAACGGCTCACTTTTGTGCCTTGATCAGTACACCAGTTTAGCCTTTCCCTGGTTTTCTCCTTCATCCATATAAATAAACAGGGAAACAGTGGGGGTTGCATTTTTTAATACAGTGAGATCATTCTATTTCCAGCAGGAATTTGAGAAAGATATGGCACCTGAAACCCTTTCACATTTTGAGAAAATTTAAACAGATTATTTCATCCCAAAACAGAGACAATGTTAGAGGAGTTGTTTCCCTCAACATTAAGCACCATAAATAATATAAGGAAGAGACTACCACCCCTGAAGCTACACTACATCACATTAGAGCTTCCTCAGGCCTAGAGAAACTTAAAACACATGAAAAGCAGCATTGCAAACAACCCACAGAGCAGATGTGCTTTTCACCCTGCCTTATTCTTGCTGCAAACCAAGGGACAGCTGGAATGGGACCCTAAACCTAGAGGTAAACAGGCAGAAATCACCTAAGTAACATCTGCAACACGAAGACGCCAGTATCTTCTATTCTAGTAGAAACCATCAGTTTCTATTAGAAGTAAAGATCTGGTACATCACAAGTGCTACCAACTGTGCTCAGGAGTTGACTCATAATTGACTTTAATTGACTTAATTGACTCAAAGTTGACTTTAATGCTACAGTAGCTTTCTGTGTGCATTTAGTAGGGTGCTACTTTGGCAGGAGTGACCAGTGAAACCACCAAAAAAAGCTAGAAAAATGCATTTTTGAAGAAAACTGTTTTTTTGTATAACTCAAATAAAAACATCCTCCAAAATATAACCTAATACTACCCTCCCTTCGAACACAGTGGTCAGAGAGTAAATACGGAGCATTGAAAGGAACAACGATGAATTATGAGAGAATACATATCCTTACTAATCCAATGGCCAAGGAAGTTTCTTTTTTCATGTACTTTGCAGACGGACAATGACTCATACAAATCAAAATTCTGATGTATTTTTAAGTGGAAGCTCGAACCACAAATATCAAGTGGTCACAGAAAGGGGAGCCTTCTTGAGGGACAGAAAAAGAATTTTTACCAGAAGTCTGGACAAGGTAATGGAAGTGTATCACTTCCCTCAATTGTCAGAAATACTTGGCAACAGGTCAGTCTACAAATCCAGTACAAATTAACTATCCAAAAGCAATTAAAAAGATGCTTTAGATATCCAGTGAGAGGAGGAGCTCAAAGCAGAACTGAAAAAATGCAGATGATTGGAGAAACTTCCACTGCTTTTATGGGTAGAGGATCTGGAGCAGAAAATTAGATTTGTTTTAACTGTAAGAAAGAATTTGCAAGGCTACACGGATCTCTGACCAGGCAGAAAAATACTCTGAATACTGAGGAAAGCCAAAACTTCTGAGATGTGCCAAGGGAGCAAACTGAATTATTCTCAGTCCAAAAACAACTTCTAGGAGCCTTGGAGCACAGAGATACAGACTAGATTGAAACAATGATTACAAAACCATGGATGTTTTGTAAAGTTATTCTTGACCTTTTTTCTCTGTTGTCTTCAACTCTCGTACTCACTTTTGGACTAGCTTTCATGTACCTTTACACCGTGCCAAACAAGACATTTAAGCCAGATTTTGGGGCCATCGAGGAGAGCACAAAAGCGATGCCATGGTTCAGAGAGGGCAGCACCCACTGCTGCGGTAGAAAACCCCAGGAAAACTGACTTTCTCTTCTCAGTGAGCAAAGCCACCCCAGCGGGGACCAGCTGTAGACCCCCCAGTTACAAACAGGGCTCAAAGCATGGTTAAGCACCCCTCCATGGAAACTTGGCAGGAGCACACAGGTCTGCAGCCGCCCAGCATCACGCAGGAGCAAATCACCCTGACCTAGCACCCACAGCCTGCAGGTCATCACACCAGGAAGCAACCCTACAGGCAGACTCTTGCTCCTGAGGGAGCGATACAGCCTCAGGGACAACACTCACAGTCCCTGAGACCTACTGGTTGACAGAAAACAGCCTCTTGTACGAGCAATAGATGGCTTAGCTGGAGGAGCTGTGGTGGTTTGTCAGCTACCAGGAGACTATTCCACAGGAAATAATCTTCCCCCTTCCCTCACAGGCTCTTCTGCAAATTATTACACACGCAGCTCATTTTTTTTAAACCTGGTTTGGATATTTCTACATTCTGCTGCAGTCTTAGCACAGACAAGCCCTAATTGCTAATCAAGGGTGACTTTAAGCATCCCTCACAGTAGCTGGAACATGCAACATATCTTCTATGAGTTAATTGATTTTTCCTGGAAATTATTAATAACTCTGTCCCTGGAGATATATTCTTCCCTTATTTTAAGTCATACAAATCCATTGCTTTAGACAGGACAGTCAAAGCAAATAAAAGTAAAAATCCAGTTTGGAGAGCATCTGTTGAACAAAACACAAAACTATTCATGGTTAATAATAGTTGTCTTCGCACAAAAAAGGGAGAAAAAAAAATCCACCAAGCTGCTGTAGGATGAAAATGTTTGTTTCTGGAAGACAAAAGGATCTGTATATTGCTCCGGGGGTAGCAAAAGAGAATGGAATTTCTAACATGCAATGCAAAGCAATTTCTCACTTCAGACAAGAAAATCTTTGTACATGTTTGGGTGGGATGAGAGAAGGGGCAAAAAGGCAGAAATAAAACAGACAGAAAGAGTACCTTCACTAGGAGTTCACCATGGCCATCCCAGTCAATCTGCAAGTCTTCCCCGTAGGTAAGGCGAACCGAAGGCCTCACCGTGCGCTGGATACGGAGGGCACCTTAGGAAAACCACAAAATGTCAGTCAGTCAAGCCAGGATGTGGTGTTTCATTGCCTGGGACTGCTGCATCGAGTTGAACAGGCCAGCACAGTTGCTGCCACAGAGCAGGGGGCAGAAGGTCCACCACAGCAGGGGGTGCTGGCCATGCCCACCACACGCTTCCCAAGCTTTGTGCCTACTCAGCAGTTTATACCTCCACGAACTCATCCATAGGCTCTGCTTTAATGCACTCAGGAGCCCTAGAAGAGGATAATATGTCCTTTCTGAAATAACCTTAGACATTAACCGTGACATTGGGCAAGGTAACTGGGGGGATTTGAGGCTTCTGGATTAAAAAAAAATAATGATAATTTTAAAATAGACCAATAGTGGCTTTCAAGACCACATGTCACAAATCCAGACCAGCTTAATTCTCCTGATTTTAGAAGAGCTGAGCCAAGATATGTCAGCTACTATAGAGAGAAGCTGAAATGAGAGAGCTTCTAGAAGAGGCTGCAAGTGAGAATTTGGTATTGAAAACACTTTTTGATTGAACTGGGCTAAGGTGTGCCAGAAAACACTGGTAAATAGGAGCCCTTCCATGGCTCGTCAGAGTTAGACCCCACAAACACACCTTGTATCAAAGGGATCTGTATGTCTTGTCCGTTCAGTGAAATTCCTCCTCCGTGTTTCATTTTAATGAGGCTGTTGTCCATATCCCGGATTCGGACAGAAGCTGAGCGAGTGCACACAGCATCAGGGTCATCTGCACACTACAGAGAAGGGGAGATTTGCCTGGAACCTCAAGCTTTCACTTTCTCAGTGACTTAGCCCCAGGCCCCTAGAAGGCATTTCAGCATCTAATTCGGGAGGTGTTAAGTGTCTCCATGGTTTTATGGGCCTAGTTTCTGCATCCCACAAACACCAGGCTGGCAGCCTTTCTTCCATTATCCTGCTAATCACGCACGAGGGAGCCATCCACAGCTCCTCCTCCCAGAGCCTGGAAGGCAACCTGTGGGCGTTACACCAGACCCCCGGGAGCAGCCCACACTGGTGGCCAGCATCCAGCTCCCCGGCTGCAGCAGGGGGACGTGCTGTCCTGTCCCCCTACAGCCTGGGAAACAGCAGCGGAGCGGGAGACTCCTGTGCTGTTTGTTCTCCCGGCTGAGAGTTAGGCAGATGAGGAACAGGGACTGCAGGCCCCCGGAGTCTCCTCCCTGGTTTCGAAAGGGAAGTTTCAGTGGAAACCCGTTCTGCAAGTTCCCAAGCGCAGATGACCTCAAAGCAGCACTCTCAGAGCTTTCTAAGGCAGGATACAGACGTAGAATGACCGTCACACCCCATTTCTCCAAAGCCTGTGACTTCTCTGTTGTTGGTGACCTGCAAGGCAGGCTGATACTCCCCTTCACTCCAGTTGATCTCCTGATTCCATCATACCCTTTCTCTTCGGTTCCTCTGTCCCCATCCCTTTTATTCCCCTCTGCTTGATTCAGTACCCTTTTCAATCTCCAGGTTAGTTCACCTATTCCCATGTGCAACTGGTTGATTAGTTTCACGACTGGGTTAACCTCCCTGTGACACCCCCTTCCAGAGTGTCCTTCCCTCCCCACACTGGCCTGGTTCCCTTTCCTGCCTCTCTCCAGCCGCCACAGCTCGCTGCCTTCCAGCTGCATCTCTCCCATCCATCGAGGGGGGACAGTGAAGAAAGTCAGGAGCTGCTGATGGGCTGGCGAGCAGCCGAAATCACCAGCCAATATGATTTAATGGAAAGCAACCCAAGGTCCTACTCTGCCAGGGCACCCTACTCAGGCCTTCTCCTAATCTCATTACGAACCTCAGTCTCCAGGTAGGCTCCTGGGAATGGCAGCGAGGAGAAGCAAAACACTTATTAACTAAGGAGAAAGACTGGATCTGTTATTTAAACTTAATTATTTCATAGGAAAATTACTCTTCTTGGCCTGTGCATCTGCAATTCATATCAGGCTCCCGGCAGCCCTTTCCACTCTTCTCCAGAGCCTGCACAGAGGTGCACCAGCCCCAGCCAAGGCTGCTGTTACCTGTACGGTCTCGATGATCACAGAAAAGGAATTTTCCACGCAGTCCTTGGCAAATAAGTACTGACAAATCCCGCTGAAGGTGAAATACTTGTTGTCAAAGCTTTTGAAATGGGACTGGCCGGTGACAGAACATTCTCCTGAAAAATACAGAGCACCATTAATCATCTCGGTGCCAGCTGCGAGCAAAATCCTGCCCGCCCTCCCCACCAAGCCACTCAGGGGGAAGAACAGGTTACACAAGGCCCAGGTTCCCCCCACAGGCCAGAAAACACCGGCAAGATGCTTATCTTCCTGTTTATTCTTGTAAATCATTACCAGCGATAACAGCGGCACCAATACAAGCTGGGGAGTGTGGTATAAATCACACTCGAGAGCTGAAATTCACGACGACGGAAAAGCCTATATTATGTTTCAGATGGAGGGTCATGAGGACATCGGCAAACAACTCTGCTCGCTGCACCCAAGCGGATTTGATTCTTCTGTAGTATGTATCTCAGTGGCCCTGGAAACAGCACAGTCGCTCAAGCACTCAGGTACTAGGCATGGCCTAGCCTGTGAAATGATGGGTGCTGGTGGCATGAACCGATTGTAAACACCTACCCACGCTCTCTTTTATGGAGGAACTAAGTTCCCTCTTTATACTGATTACATAGGGATAAGAGTGTCTTCACAAACAGGTGATAAAGTAGGGATCTGAGTGTCTCCACAAACAGAGAAGCTGACTGAAAGTACCGGAGTGAGACAGCCAAAAGAATAGGAGAGTTAATTGAAGCTGCAGGACTGAGATAACCAACAAAATCAACTGAAAATGCAAAAGTTAGACTGCAAAAGTTAAACTTTTATGTAATAGGCGGATCGAAAAGTCTGTACCTTCCAAGTACCTCAGCCAACAGGGAAAGGAAGAGGGTTACACGCGGCTGGAGAATTAGGATAAAATGGAGGCTGCATCCTCTGGAAAACTGAGAGACCCCACAGGGGAATGCCCCAGTGGACTCTCCCTTTATTTGAATAAAGTCTTTGCAGGACTCCTTTGTTTCCTTTATGGACACTGACCTCCGGCTACGGGATTTTCTGCACCATACAATGGGGAAACTGAGGCACAGAGAGTGGAAATACTAATGCCTAAGACTGATAGAACCAGGAAAGGCGCTGAGGATTACCCAGCATTACTCCATACACATGCTCCACACACTGGGCAACGTTGCCTCTTTACCCCTATGCAGGAATTTGTGACAACTTGACGTAACATACTTTAAATTCACTTTTACCGAGCCCAGTGGGGCACATCTGCAGCCATGGAGCTGGCTGCAGAATGCAGGCATTTTTGGAGAGTTGAAAATCAAGATTTGCAACAAGACTTGTTGGACTCTCCCCGCCGCTCTGCTCTTCTTCTGCAGAGGTGCCTCATTCTCAGTCCATGTTTCACAGTTATATCTCGGCAGATTTTGAGCCCTCTCTTTGTCTCTCTACTGGTGTTTTTAGAGCATCACAGTATGGTTTTATGAAGGCAACGGTGTCTGAAAGCCTTCTTCACAATGGTCTCCTTGAACACAACTTAGAAAAAGTGTTTATTCCTTTGTTGGACTGTCTTGAATACCAGTAAGTTTTTCTAACATTAAGGTAAAAATACCTTATCAGAATGAAGAGCTGGAAGACAGCCATGGCTAGAGTTATTCCAAAGGCAGAATTTATGGTGGACTTTACTCTGAACCAGTATCTTAATTAACTAGTATAAAATGAAAAATAAATCCATAGTTACAAGAGCTAGATCTAAGGTTCTTACAGAATAATGCAGAGGTCTGGCTTGTCCACCCTTCTACTATGAAAAGTGACCATTTCAACACCTCAACATCTTAACATGTTTTTGGTAATTAGTGGCTTTTCATTTCCAGGAAGGCAGTATTCAGGTGCCACAACTGGGCTTTGCTACTCTGTTATGCTAGAGCCTCTGCAAACACATAGGAAGGCTCCAACTCCACTGAGCTTGCAAAGGAACTCTTTCATATGAGAAGAACATTACGATCAGAGAGTGTACCACAGAAAACAAGGCAGGCAGAGACCTCCTTGTCCAGAACAAAATTCAGGTGCTGGGCCCACATTGGCAATCCACTGACAAAGGATGGAGAAAGCATAAATGTTGCAAGCTGGCAGGTGAACCCCATGAGTTATTCTCTCTCCACTGCCTTGGAGTCGCACAGAAGCTCTCTCTAATGAATGTCAAATGGAAATTTCCCTCTTGAACATACTATCAGTGTTAACAATCTTAAACTAGCCTGTGCTAAAGAACAGTATCTGAGATCCCGAGAATTCCCACCTTGCATTGCCCAAAGCAAAGTCCAGTGCTCGCTGGATGTTTGTCATCCCCTAGAGAGTGAGGCGGCTTGCTATTTGGGGAATTTTACTTTCTGTTCCATTAAGCTTGGACAAAGGTAAAACAAGTGTTATTCTACTCAACTTCAGAGTCAATGAACAGGCTATCAGACATGGAGAGCGGATTTAAAGAAAACCGGGCATAACCTACTATATCACCCGTAGTTTGATTTCCAGGGCGTTCTCTGCAACTAGGAACCAACAGGACAGGTTTGCAGCCTGGAGAGCTGGGCACTGCTACCCCAGACAAGTCCCAGCGCTTTGGCATTGCTCCTACCAGGGAAATTTCTTTCCTGTGGCAAAGCCACTTCTGATGGGCCCCTCTGTCTACTCCATTTGGTGTAATGCATCCCATGAGATTTCCTGAAACCTACTGCCTTCATAATTAATTTAATTATGATATCAGCTTGAGAGCTTCTTGCTAGTGCTAGCCAGCTATTGTTAGTTGGCTTGAGACAGCACTGTTTTCTGAGGTTCTGTCTCCAGCTGCGTACCCAGCTTTATCACCAGGCAATTCATTCCCACAATACAAAAGAAAACTTTCCTGACGAACAGATTGGTAAAAAAATATTGCTACCTTGAGCTTAGGTGAGTCTAAGTACATAAACTTTCTCTGACACATGATTTTTGAACTACTTGTTGCAAAAATAACCAACAACAAAAATATGTTGCAATATTGCTTCAAATAGAGACAAAACAGGATAGGCAATAATATAAACTTGGCTACTGTTCCTATCAACTATTGCTACTTTGGGAAGCTTTGCTGCCCTCACACAAGGTCTTGATTCGGTTTGTAGATGTTCACAGGTACATGGACAACTGCGCTTATATGACCTTCAGTCTTGTAAAACTTAGCTGAAAAGTGACTTTGAATATATTGACTGAAGGCATAAAAATAAGCTGGTTTTCTTTTTGACTTCTGCTCATTCTGCAGAGCTTCCCAATTCAGAAAAAGACAGTAATGCTTTATTCTCTCTTGCACAAAGCTGTATATCGATGTCTGTTTGCAAGCCTCAATACCAGGCTTATCTTTAATTCTATAATCACTGTGAAGAAAACACAGTGGAGTTCAGGCTAAAAATTTGGCACACATAGTATTCATAGTAGCCCAGAAAGCAGGAACATTAAGAACTATAACCTAGGTCAAAACTGAAGTTAGAAATGTTTCTCATTTCTAAACATGTTGCTGCCCTTAGCAAAAAGACAATGTATCAGCTGGGGCTGTGTCCTTGATTCTGCATTTTAGACAGTGAGATTCTCTGCACTTGGAGAGATCTTACTGAACACCTCAAGCATGGGGCTTCTCACAGTTGTGCTTGGCATAGGTCACTAAAAATGTCATTTCTATTTTGAACATTTGCACAACACACACTCCTTGTTTTCTGCAGACATTGTGGGCAAAATTCTTTTTCAGTCTAAAGCAGGAGGAAATGGAGCATTAATGAGTCAGGCAAGCCCACTGTCAACAGAAAGACAGACTTTGATAGCCATTTTAAGACAGTTTTATTTCTCCTGATTTGTGAGGATTGCACAGGCTCATCTAAAAAAAAAAAACCAACAAAAAACAAACTAACAACAAAAAACCCCACCGAAACAAAACAAAAAACCCAACCCAAAAAACCTGCTCTTGCTTTTCCTGTCATGCCATAACCCCAGTCTCCTTCTCATCCCTTCCACTCTCAGTTCCCAAACAAAACAAAGAGCTGTGCTGCCTCCCTGCAGGCTTCTATGCACAACACAGAGTCAAATGCTGTTCCAGGTAAAGCAGGTCTTTCCATGGCTGAACATTATTCAGGAGCTGAAAGAGGGGATGGGCCACCGAACTAGCAGGAGGAAATAAGGAAGGCGGCACTTTGCTGGCCAACGCACAGCATGAAAAGTTACATTCTCCATGTAGGCAAAAAACCTTGGGCAGCAGCCACCAGAACTGGTGAGTTTGGAAGGGATAAAAGGTAGGAGGAAGGGGAGCAAGAACACGAGCAGAGCTGCCTCTCCAGTCTGCCACTACCCACAGAAGGCAGGGTGGCCACCTTCTCCCCAGGGCTGTAGCTCCTTCACCTCTAACACCACCTAGAGGGCCCAAAGCCATGGTGTATCAACAGTGACCTACTCTACTCCCAGTACTTCAAATTGTCCCATCAGCAAAATTATGCTAATTCAGACAATCAAATAGGGAATGGTACCTGGTCAAAGAAACCCAGCAGTGTTACTCTACCTGAGAGCCAATCCTCTTGGTAAACTACGTAATCAAAAGAGGAACCATTCTTCTCACCAAGTAGGATTTTTCATTGCCACACATAAATCATAGAGGACAACGTCTGGCTTGTCTCATAAGAAGAACTTAGAAGTATGAACCCATCTGGCTTGCACTGGAGCAAGCGAGTAAGAACAAAGACAGATTTGTGTGTGGAAAATATATAAGTAGGATGTAAGTGGGAGGGACGTAGGCAAGGCTTACTTGTCAAAACTTGAAAAGACTAGAGCCAACATACCTGGGCATTCCCCATTGCTGCAGATCCAGGTCCCACGTCGACAAATGCTAGGAAACATATCATGACAAGTTAGGCAACAGTACATGAATTCAAAACTTCTGTTGCAACTTTTTCTCCAAATAATTGAAACATGGTCCCATTAGACAAGTTCCCAACATCCTTTCCATCTCCCATAACCTCATTTCTTAATATATCCTTCCCTTATCATTATTCGATAGCAACTGCTGGTAATAAGAGCTGGAATGGTTGCAAAGTTCAAGAACAACTCTCCCCCCTCCCCCCCGCAGCTCTATGTTTAATAGAGTTTGAACTACATTCCACTGTTGTGGAATGAGTTTTAGATTCATTTTGTAAGGTATGTCTAGAATACAAAAAAAAAAATAGAAAGAATAGAAAAAAAAAGTTTGCAGGGACCTCCAGAAAAATTATATACTAAACCCCAACTAAAAGAAGGGAACTTCAAAGCTAGATCAGGTGGCTCAGGATCTTGTCCATATGAATCTAGAAATCTCCAAGATGACGCCCCACGGCCTCTCTGAGTAACTGACCCAGTGCTGCACTCTCTCAGGGGGAAGAATTTTTAATTTTGTCTAAATGGAATTTCCCCTGCTGCAACTTGTGTCCATCACTTCTTGCTCTTTCTCTGTTTGCCTCTGAGAAGTTTGGGTCTGTCACATTTACAGCCTCCTTTTAGGCAGTGAAAGTGCCCCATTAGCCTTTAAACAAATATATTTCCCTTTGCTTTGCCTCACATCATAAGCTTCCCTTCTGTGATAATCTCTAGTGTCCTTCACAAGACTGTCTCCAGTCCATAATCCCTTCTCTTGCAGTGGGAGCCCAGCAGTGGTCACACTGTTCCAGTCACAGCCTCATGAGTCTGTTACAGGAGGGCAATAATCCTTTTCTTTCACTGGCCAGCTACATTTCTCCTTAAGCAAACCTACATCAGTCTGATGGCACATTGCTAACAAGCTCCTCTTGCTTAGTTTCCCTTTCTGTGCAAGGAGGTAGATTGTCTCTGCTTTAATGTGTTTGGGTAGTGAAGCTCGTGCCATCACTCATAGGCACTACTAGTAACCAGTAAAATGCACTGATAGTGGCTGAGATGGCTGTCATCCTTGGGTCTGCAGGGTACCATGTCAAGCAATCCTAGAAACTCCAAAATCAAGTCATTTTCAAGAGGTGCTAGATTCTTCTTATTGCCTTAATTATCTTAGCCCTTGGAAACCATTTATGAAAGGTCAGTTTATTGAGGATGTCAAATGCAGAGCCAGTGCAATAACGGTCTCCACAGCATTATCAAATCTGAGTAACAGGACATATTGTCTAACAATACAGTCTATCAGGTGGCACTGATCTCCCAAGACCAATAAGGGCAAACAATGTGGCCAAGCTCAAAGCTGCAGACAGCTCCAGGGACAAAGACAAAATGCTACTGCCACGGTTGGTTCATATTCTGTGAACCTGCACACATGGTGCAGGTAATGAAAAACTTCTGGTTAACAGGGATGATGCATAGACAGTCTTTCTTCTGCATATGGTGGCCTTAAGTGAGTCCTCCTTCTGTGTTCTAATTGGAAACATCTGGGCACAGGGTCGTCTGAACTCTTTCCACAAATACGTTCACACTTATACTTAACCAAATCAGGAATACATTACTCATTCCCCTTCCTTTCTTTAAACAGCAAGCCTTCCCCTTCAGGCTGGCATTCATGAGTGAAAGAAAACTTGTGAGCTATGCAGCTGGGAAGATTCATTAGCTTTGCGAGAAGTTCCAAGGACGTGCCTGAGCTAACTCCTCTTGGAAAAAAATGGGGTTTAGAGGTTAAATAAATGTAGGAAGTCAAAACAAAGACACCACCGCTGACATTAACCAGACATGGGAACCTGCCGGTCTGTCTTATCCACAGGAAACAGGTAGTTCTCTACTATTTGAAGGAGTATGACCCTCACATTGTTCTATCTGATGAAATATCCCTTTAAAAGCAGAGCTGATTTTGTCTTTGTGAACAACTCACTTCTTGGAAGGGGCTGGCATTTCCAATAAGAGACCAGGTCCTTTGCCAGTGAAAGGAAATTTTTTTTAAAAGGAGAGAGAGATATTTCTAGAAAGATCATCCAGAACAGCCACTAAATGGTGTGCAGTACTTATCCTGAGCAACAGCAGCCTCACCAGAACAACAATGAATTTACCATGAATTGCAGTCCTGGGAGATGGTGAAGCCAGGAGGATAATGTTTTCCAGAGTGGATGCAGGAGCAGTCAGAACTTTCAATGCAACGTTCACCATCAAGAAGCTTCCCATCTGGATACATCAGATAGCAGCAGATACACATGCCACACACACGCAGGGACACAAATATAAATATTATGAGATTTTCTAGTTCTTCAAATACTTTGGCAAGACTTCATATGCATTATTATCCATAGTTAGTCACAGACAACAATAAAAAAGAATGAGGCTTGCCAAAAATCTTCAAGGGGGCTGGTGTCTACGTTCCTTCAAGCGCTGCATCTCCCTCAGATGTGCTTGAACAGAGCATTTCTGGTGCTCCCAGAAGAGCTCTTTGCTTAGCCAGTCCCCGAGTCCAAAACACACATGTTAGAACACACACGAGTCAAACACAAGAAGCACAATCAAGAGCTGGTCTAGAAACCTGACTCTTTGAAAATTAGATGCACTTTACCGACTGCAGTAAAGGGTGTCTGGACAGGTTCTGTATTTGTCATAGGAGGACATGAGAGGGAAATGAGTAAAAAATGAAGGAACGACGTTGGACAACATTGGACAACATAGAAGTCAAGCAGACAGGGTCTGAGAGAAAGAAGCAGTATCATGTAGAGCTGTGGTTTCTCTTCTCAAGTTCTGCAGAAGCAAACAGTGAAAGGGCTAACTTCCCCACTTGGATTCAATTGCTGAGGTTTCCATATTACACAACTATAATTACCTATTCTATATATAGAGTATTTTAATCTTCCAAAGATAAATGGAGGTACAGGTGAGTTACAAGACTAAACACCAAGGTTGCACTGTAAGCTAGTGGCAGAAGAAAGGACATGTTTTAGAATGCAATTAACACCCCCTTGAACAAGGTTGACATTGTCATTTCTGCCTTGTTTTGGAAACCAAATTATGTTCTCAGTAAACCTCCATCACTCTTGGTGTCTTGTACAGGGGGACAGTAAATACCTCCATGTATTTGCACAGAGTTCAGATTTGAGGGTGACATGCAGAGATAGTCCTATTAAAAACAAACAACCCCCACCACACACACAAAAAAAACCCCAAAACAACTAGAAATCGGAGCATATGGAGCTTTGCAGCCAGGAACAAAACTGCACTTGTCTTAAGTACAATAGAAAGAGAAGGAAGACTGTGGAAAAAAAACAGAAATGTCCACTTTACGCCAATCAAGTCTCCTTTTTGAATGATTCAATAATAAGTGAAATCACTCATCTGAAATCATGTAGATCTTTGGAATTCTACTGTGAGATCTACATGTACTGTTTCTCTGTAAGAAACCCTTTCAGAATACTCTCTGTTCATTCTTCCTCAAACTGGATGCTTCTGACCAAAAGCAATTCAGAAGGAATCTAGACACATCGATTGTAAGTGGTCCCTCACCAAGAAAGAAAGGCAATCCTAAAGTATTGGATGGTGCTGGTTTTCACAGAAACATTTACTTTTTAGTTAGGTCTAAAAAATAGCCCTTTCATAGAGTGAGTATACAGGCAGTATAGAAACTGGTTTATTCTAAAGCATGGTACCAGAAAAGAGAAGTGTTTCTGATTTTGGGGAAAATTTAAGGGAAGACACAGCTTTCCTTCTTCTAATAAAGTAGGTAGCATCACTGCCAAACATTCCTCTGTAAATAACCCAGTAAATAAATTACCAGGGCAGCTGCAGCCATCAGCACATTGTCCATGGCACACTTCATTGATATTCAGGCTCTGGCAGGTTTTGGCACAAGGGGATACACATTCCTTATACTCCATGCCAACTGGACATCTTGGCCCTGAAACAATTAAAAGAAATTAGAAATGCAAATTCCTCAATAACTCTCAAATAAATAAATCCCTTAATTATCAAAGGTTGAACCACAGAGACACCAAAAAGGTCATATCCTCTCCAATCAATGATTTCTTTTTTCAGAAGCAGAACATTTAAGGAATACTTGATTTTCAGTTTGCTGCAATATCATCTGTGAGGTTGGGTAGTAAACACCTAGAGGTTGAAGACGAGTTATTTTCTAACAGATCAAGTCTTAATAACTAAAACCAAGCCATTAAGAAAAATGTGACAATGGGAGGAAGTTTTGCAATAGTATCTAAGTAATTTGGATAGACAAGCATGTTCTGTACGTATAAGCTCTGCAGTTACCCCACTCATTTGTGAAATTACAATTACACTGTGTCATGTTTCCAGAGAGAACTGGGAGACAGCTAAGGCTCTGAAATCCCTTTCTCCTTCTTCCAGAGAACTGCCAGCACAGGATAACACCCGTGCTGTGGTATCTTCACTGCTGTCATTATCTAGGCTGTGCCGCTATGCAAGCACACACTATGACCATCACTTCATATTGATGCATAGACATACTTCACAAGACTGTGTGGGCTTGGAGTGGGAAGGCAAGATTAGAGCCTGCCTTTTCCCAGAAAATTCTCTATTGAAGGATGTGGGAGGGTAACGAAGGAGTGGTCTTGCCCTCTGTGGCTCCATGGCTTGTGCACCAGCTCACACTAGCTCTAGAGCCCTTCCAACACAGCAGAGAATTTAATGCCTCCAATACAACTATCATCATCATCGTCTCCTGAGAAAGTGTCACAGCACAGATGAAGGGTGATGGAAAATTAAGCTCCTGCTGTGGCAGCAGGCCACCTCTCTTTTTCCTGTCTCAGAAAAACACAATTTGTGAAGTCAAGGGTTAGAAACGAGCTCTAAAATTCTTGAAAACAGAGAAGGGTTAGTTTCACTCATGGCTTCAGCTAGATTTACTGACAGCCCTAGCAAAAATGGGTTCTCTGGCTTGTACTCTAAGGAGACAAGTTTTCATCAGATCCCTTTTATGTCCCAATGGAAAGGTAACAAATGACTGCTAGAAATAAGACTTTCCTCTTGTGTACAATCACTTGAACAATTGGTTGGCATTGTCCTAGCCATAATCTGAAGGTACAATTTTCTTCAGTGGTGGCCAATAGCAGAATATCTTTACCACAGAAGAAAGTGTCATCAGTACAAATCAGTCACATTACACCATGAAATCAATTCACATAAACAACCTGAGAAAATTGTCCTCCCTGTGTAATGTAGAAAGCATAACAGAAATCGTTGAGAGCATGATATTATAGGATTAATTTTTTTTTTTTTAATATTACTCATTTGTGTCCTTATGTATTTAACAGGGGTTCTCCAGTGGAAGCATATGTGTATACCAATGCTGGGTACAAACATGACCTTTCCTCTATAAAGGCAATCCATCCCAGTCAACCTAAGCACTTCCTTGTTGCAAAATCTTAGCAGAGATGCGATCATCCTCTGACCTCAGCAAAATTGGGATAATAAAGGCAGCATTTCAAGATGCAATCAGGGTATCTAACCTAGACAAAATTTGGCAACATCTCCATTTCAATGTAGTTGTTTCAAGTAAATAAAGGATGAAACAATTGTCTTTTCTGAAAACTGTTAAGGAAAGCCTTTCAAGAGGATGCTGACTTACAAGTACAGGCTGGGTAACATCACACATCTGAATCATACATGAAATAGCTCCTAAACATCCCAGTCTATACCTTTGTGTATCAAATAAGACTTCACTGGCTTTTTATACCATGGTGGGACCTGTAGCAGCTCAGGATCTTCTTCATATATGGTTCAAATAATCACTCCCTTAAGAACAACAACTTCTAGAAAAAGGTGGGTGATGGAGACGTGAAAGAGGGAGCAAGAAAAGGCACTTGAGATAAATGAAAGTGAGAGGCACTTCAGATTCTAACCTGCCGTGCCTGAATCAACCTGAATAAACATTCTAAAAAAGCACCAGTTGCTTTTAGTTGTAACACATAAATCTGCAAGACAGGCATGATCTTATTTGGGATAAGCAGCCTAGGAATAATCCTGTCAGCTTACTGCATGAGCTCTCGTCAGGCCACCCGTCCAAAATCACTCCTTCATGAGCACAGCTTCTTGCGTAATCAAGGAACACCGAGCAGTGACAGTCCATGCCCTGGGTGCAGGCACAGATGTCTCTTTCACAGAGATCGATGTATGGCTCTGGATCAACTCGATGGTGGCACCTGGAGAAGGTCAAAGATGTTCTTAGCAGCTGGCAGGTTTCCATGACGCCCTGCATGACAAATAAGGAGCAAAAGTAGAAAGAGAGAGAGAAAAAAAGGAACAAAATTAGTTTCTGTAGCCTCAGGAAGAAGGAAGAAAACCAAACTGTTCCAAACACGCTGCCACCACTGTGGTTAAATAATATCATGGTTATTATTTAACACGACCATGTAGTTACATAACTTCATAGTCAAAAGCTAAAGCTCATAGTCATGAGCTACATCCATTTATATACAGAGGCATGTTAATAAATTGATTATTATAAAATAGTGTCATATGAGGGATGTTTCATGCAGAATCATGTCAGTCAATCAGCCAGCAAATGGAGGGAAGCAAAGAACTGCTTCCTACCCAGTGAAGAACCACATGGTGCCCCGAGTACCAGGAAGACAGGCACAGCAAGGGAGAGGAACTTTCAACTTGGATGCTTAGTAAGAAAAATGACCAGACCATCTTTTGGATAATGAAGGAACAGAGTAAGTTTCAGAGTGAAAGACTGAGTCTGACTGGAATCCCAGGAATCAAATTTGTTACCCGGTTCTGACTGCATGTTCCTGTCACTCCTGCTGGCTTGTCCAATGCATGACAGGTCAATTTAACTCAGATAAATAGCAGAAAAATAACCCAGGGAAGAAAAGCAATTTGTTCTGCTCCTCTTGTGAGTTAAATCAGCATGGTGACAGCTAGTGTAAGGAGAGGACTGCACACTGAGATGTGGGGGTTGGGTACCAAGATCTCTCCTTTCAGACAGCAGCAAGCTAAGATGAAACTTAGATGCAGATGAAACAAAACCTAAGGAAAACTTAGTTTATTGCCAAGTTCATCAAGGAAGGTTCCCAAATAGACTTCTCTTATGTATGCATTATGTCACAGTTCAACAAGTCTGAGGTCCTCAACGCAACTTTCTGAAATGATAACACTGAGTCTAGATAAATGGAAAAATTATTTTCTGATACAACCCCTGAGCACAAACAGTTGAAACATCACTTTATTCTACTTATTTGTCAGTGTTTTATATAAGCAGATGTAACCATGCTGTGTATTTCAGGTGTTACACACAAGATGAGGGCAGGGGGAGATACTATTCAGAATTCACAGTAACGATGCATTACTCCTGAATACCTTAACAAGCACCTGAGGTGACAACACATACAAGATGCTGTGCTAAAAAATTTTTAAAACATAAAAAAAAGAAGAGATAAAAAAGTCTTGTTTTCATTTTTGGAGAGATAAAGAATGGGGAGCAAAAAAATCTGAGTTCAGCAGACATCTAGACATCTTCTCTGAATGGCAGATGGTATACCTGTATAGGAAACCTGCTGAGTAGGATAGATTTTTTTTTTTTGCTAAAGAGTGTTCTGTCCAGATGATCAGCTAAAGCTAGTACATGTCTGAACCGAGAGAGAACTTCTTGCTTATGAAAACAAAGGCACCAGAAACATCTGGCCCATTAGGAACATATTCAGAGTTCAGCAAAGTGCTCAGTGAACAACCCCACACACAAAGAGATTTTCAGCTTTCTGAGAAAGGCCTCAGGGAACTTAAAGCAATACTGAGTGCCATTAGAGACCTGAACATGGTTGTCTCCCAGAAAATCAGCTCCAGCCTGGAATAATTCTGATGCCCAGGGAGCAGCCACCACGCTGAACCAGCTGGAAAAAAAAAATATTAGAAGGAAGGGAGCAGGAACTGCATAAATGGTGGTTGGTGCTGCTCTAAGACTACACAGAAGTACAGAAAGCTGAAAAAGTGCCCTAAGAGTGGAAGTAACAACAACAGATGCAGCCAAAAAAAGCTATTAAAGCAGCACTTCAAGATGAACCTGATAAAACCGAAAGTGAGCTCAGAGCTATTCAGAGGATGAGGAGTACATCAACCTCAGATCAAAGACTTGATCCAGATACTATCAAATGCAACAGAAAACCAGTATATGCAGTAAGTCCATTTAGGGATTGTGTTAATAAGCATTCTTAATAAGGTAAAAGTCTTGTTGAAAAGGTAATATACCTCAACAGTTATGTTGCAATAGAAGTCAGACTCTGCATATTCCACTAAACACAAGGTAATAGTAAAAGCAGCAGAAAATTATCTTTTATGACCATGTTTATTACATACCAGTAAGTGTCAGATATGTCGGGACAAAAAAAAAAAAAAGAAAGATTCCACCAAAAAAAAAATATTAAAAGCCCTTCTTTTTTTCCCCTGTAGTGTTCTTTGGCCTTGGTCTTCTTCAGTAACAACATACCTAATGACTGAACTCTAGCTGATGATCAAGAAACTAGGCAGTATGTGTTAGAAATTCACAAGCAGTTCGCTTTCTCTATGTAAAATTTTCTTGCCATTCAAACTGCTTCAGATTTTCCAGTGACTTCATACAAGAAGTTATAGCTGCAATTTTCTCAAATTTAGAGATATCTCAACTACTGTGATGAATTAACAGGCACAGGCTGAAATATGGGTAAATCTAATTAGACACTAAACCAAAAGATGTTTTCACCATGAAGATGGCCAAAGATTGAAACAAGTGTCCAGAGAGGCTGTGGAACCTTGGAGATATTTGAAAAATGAGTGGACAAGGCCCTAAGGAACCTGACCTGGCCCTGTTGCAGCAGGGAGTTGGGCTAGATGGCCTCCAATGGTCTCTTCCAACTTGAACCATTCTGCAAGTTATTTTTGTTTTCTCTCCTTCCTCTCTTTAAAACTCAGTGGCCAGGCTGAACTAAGAGAGGTCCTTGTTCTTCAGTTTAGGGGACATAACACATATGTGATGAGGCTGAAACAGTACTTAGAGGTACAGAAGGCTGTAAGATTAAAACTAGCAGAATTGGGTGTAGTACCCAAAATACAGGTGAAGGTCTTGAAACTTCTCCCTTAACTTCTGCATGAGTCCTATTTTAAGTGTTTCTTTAAATGGGTTGGCGGTGTCCTGGCACTGACAACCCCTAGCAACCGCAAACTTGCTGACCTTCTTTCTGCCCTAGTCCCACCACATAGAGCTGTAGGTGGAATTTTGTACATTCTTCCAATTTCTGTGGCGTTGCTTTCTACTGCTGCATGAACGTAGATTTGTCTATCGCTTAACTTTTTCCATTAAAGAGATGGAACCTAAAAAGTAACAGAAGAAAGCAGAGATACCCTCTTGTTCCCTTGAATTTAAAGTCTGTGTTATACACAGAAGTGTTTTTCCAGATCGCTCAGAAAGGGTATATTTTGGTGACATAATTGGGTGTAGTTTTTCAGAATACATCTTCTTTTGGTTCACACAAAGGGATAATGATTTAGTCTCCCATCTTTCCAAGCAAAAAGCATCCGAAGTCAATATGTCTAGCACACCAAATGCTGTCTGTATGTTTAAGCAAACATAATAACTGACAAGTCATTTCACTTGAACGTTGATTTAGCTAACTTGTGTATTTCAGGAGCAGAAAAATGAGATTTTAGGTACAGTGGGCCTCATGTTCACCCTTAAAATGTATTGTAGTATCATATGTCCATGTCTTTGCTTTGTGGCCTCTATCATTACAAATTATGGTCCAGAAGTTGAAAGCCTCCCCCACTTGCTTTCAGATCTGGGGATAAATGCATGCATAATTACCCCAAGGGATTTAAGTGGGACTATTTCTTAAAAACTGCAGCAAGAGCTGAAGTTCAGCAAGCTCAGCAATTAGTCGAGCTCTAATTGCAGCTTAGAATTTCAGTCACTTCCACATCTAACACATTATAGGCTATTCTCTTCACTCCGTTTTCATACTTCAAGATCCACATTACCCATATGGTTGATCATCTGAGAGGCTATTATACTGCAGTACTTCATAGAATCACAGAATCCCATGGGTTTGGGAGGGACCTCTGGAGATCATCTAGTCTAACCCCCTGCCAGAGCAGGTCCACCCAGAGCAGGCTGCACAGGGATGTGTCCAGGCGGGTTTGGAATGTCTCCAGAGAAAGAGACTCCACCACCTCCCTGGGCAGCCTCTTCCAGGGCTCTGCCACCCTCACAGGAAAGAAGTTCCTCCTCATCTTTAGGTGGAACTTCTTATGTTCAAGTTTGTGCCCATTTCCTCTTGTCCTGTCCCTGGGCACCACTGAAAAAAGACCGGCCCCATCCTCCTGACACCCACCCTTTAAGTATTTATAGGCATTAATCAGATCCCCCCTCAGCCTTCTCTTCTCCAGACTAAAAAGACCCAAGTCCTCAGCCTCTCCTCAAGAGAGATGCTCCAGGCCCCTCATCATCTTTGTAGCCCTCTGCTGTACCCTCTCCAGCAATTCCCTGTCCTTCTTGAACTGGGGAGCCCAGAACTGGACACAGTGCTCCCTAAATCATCACATCTGAGTGGTGGAAAAATGGATCAGTCATCACAGAGATGCTCATTCTTTTTGGTAACTATTTAAACAGCAGCAGGAGAGGGCAGGGCATGGTACGGAGGCTGAGGGCTCCCTCCCTCCAACACTACCCACTTTGGCACTCTCTCCAGATCACAAGACAAGGTAGCCAACAGGCAGCTCCACTGTGCAGATGCCACGCTGCGTCCAGCCTTAGAAAGGGAATGCATATATCTGAAAAGAAAGCATATCTGCAGGCAGAGCAGTAGTCAAACTCCTGGAAATGCCTACGCGCTTTGGAGGTGGAGGGCAGGGAGGGGCCCGGAGCAACAACAGGGTCAGCCTGTGAGCAGAGTCAAGACCTTCAGCTGACACAGGGTACCATTAATCAAGACAAGAGCTCTTCCTTATTAAATAACACAAAATTTCCCATGTTTTCTATTATTTAAAGATAAAAGAGCAACAGGGCTTTCTGACTTCACTGCATCCTTCAGAGAAGTCAGAAGCCATCTCTCCAAGGATGCTGCTGGGGGGTGAGGGGGGAAGAGAGGGCAAAGAAAACTGCAGATCTACCCTGAGTGGGGGGGGACGGGGGCAGAAGGACAGCACTGAACCAAAGCTGTTGTTTTCCTCACCTACAGCTGACTGCCTGGCAGGGAGGGAGCCTGGGAGACGGGGGAGACTTACATTCCTGAGGCTGAAGCAAGCAAACAAAGCACGCTATTAAAAAGCCCTACATTCTTCAGCAGGCACTCCTTTGGCTGGACTTCTATTAATAGCTCTGTGTTTACTCTTGCACAGTGAATAAATTAAGCCAACGTTAAATGCTGTGAGCTCATGGACCCACGCAAGAGAGAAGATAATTTCATCCAGTTTGCAGGAGAGCAAACTTTATCCAAGCATCAATATTGAACATGATCTGTTTAAAACTCGCATTATTTGCACTTTACCCATCAGATGGGATTTCATCCTGCATGCCATTCCCCAGCCTCAGTTGCAATGTTGACATTTTCTAAACATTAAACTTGCCTGAATAGATAAAATTCCAGCGGCCACAACCAGTCGCAAGATCCAGCCCTGCTCCAGAGCTGTAAACAGGTTTGAAACGCAGTCCTGTCCCTCCAAAGAGATCTCAGCTAAGTTGAAACCCCTCACGCTTTCGTCACTTCCTCGGCACCACGCACCATTAACTCAAGTTCAGTCAGTTCAGACCCCAGCAGAAATGCCCCACGCACAGGCTGGAGATCTTCAACCTGGAATCACGTCTGTGTTTTCTCAGTCAAGTTCACAGGCTGCGAGGCTGAAACTGTAGTGCTAAGGGGCACGAGCATGCTTTGCTGAATTTCAAAACATGTCTAATGTAAGCGTTCCTGTTCAAAAGTTTAGAGGAACCGTAAATAGTCAGGAGTTTGCAAGCTTGTCCAAGTCTTATCTTCAGCTAAAGAGTCTTCAACGTAGTAAGGACATGGACCTGTTGGAACAGGTCCAGCAGAGGGCCACAAAGATGATCAGAGGGCTGGAGCACCTCTCCTATGAAGGCAGGCTGAGAGAGATGGGGCTGTTCAGCCTGGAGAAGGCTCCGGGGAGACCTTAGAGCAGCCTCCCAATATCTGAAGGGAGCTACAGGAGAGCTGGGGAGGGACTCTGTCAGGAAGGGTAGTGACAGGACAAGGGGTAACAGTTTTAAATTGGAAGAGGGGAGATTTAGATTAGATACCAGAAAGAAATTCTGTGCTGTGAGGGTGGTGAGACACTGGAACAGATTGCCCAGAGAAGCTGTGGATGCCCCATCCCTGGAAGGGTTCAAGGCCAGGCTGGATGGGGCTTTGAGCAACCTGGTCTGGTGGGAGGTGTCCCTGCCCAGGGCAGGGGGGTTGGAAGCAGATGATCTTTAAGGTCCCTTCCAACTCTAACCATTCTATGATTTAGAATTGACATAGAATTCTATGATTGATTCAGCTAACCAGGAAACCAACATTCCAAGTGGCCATAGAGCAGATACATTCCAGGAAGTGTTACTACTCTTGAGAACTTATTTCTGCCTAATTTAACAAGTATCGGTCTACAGGAACTTGTATAGCAAGAAATTAAGAACTAAATTTTAGCATCAGTTACTCTGTCTAGATCTAAACCTGGCCCCCACCAGGTCATTCTGATTTGCAACAGAGTACATCAGACCAGATGCGAACCCTCAATGGATGAAGGCTCAAATTTTCCACAACAATCATAACCTGTAATACCACATGCAGTCAGTACACACTTCTCCCTCAACTGATGACCACATGTGTATGTCTGCCCTGTGTCTATGGAAACAAGGAACATGTTCATAATTATAAAAGAAGAGAAGAAAAAGGTTGAGGCAGCAAAGAGGGTAAGAGTTGGCTGAGACAAGCAGTTCTGTGTTTCTTTAACAAATCAGAGCTTCTATCTGTATGCACAGCTGAAGGAACCTCCTCCTGGCAAGAGAAATGGCCTGGTGGCCTAGACCCTTTGCAACACCTGCAGAGAACATCTCCTCTGTCAAAAATAGCCTGGCCAAAGCATCTTCCCACTCTGGTGACTCCCAGGTATATGAACTGCAACACATTCACAGATACTATTTGTGGTGATGGTGCCCACAGAGGCTTCCCTGCTGGCACAATCAGAGAGGGAATTAACTCCCTCATTCTATGGGTACCACTTAAACACACCTTTCCCACATAATACCAAAGTTTCTTTGGCCGAACTCACATTTTGGGCTCAAATCATTGGTTTCTTTATCTGTTCGTTTGTATGTTGCATTTGGGGTTTTTTGGGGGGAGAGGAAGAGTGGGATATATTTACTACAGTTTTAGAAGGAATAGTGGCAGGGTGCAGTAGGAGAGAAAAATTGCATTCCCTAACGAGTGAGTGAACTATTCCTTTCTTAAGACTGCAGTAAATAAGACATCAGTCATAACATGCAACTTCTGAGGTTCTTCTCCACAGCACTGGGCAGCCCAACACAGAAATCCTCCTGCAAGCACCAGCCAGAGTCTGCAGGGAGGACACACAGCTATCAGCTCAGGAACCACAAGCACACAGCTGCATCCTGCATCCAGCTCCAGCCCCACACTGGCTCATGAAGCAGCTGGGATTTCCCCCAGAGACCACAGGCGTGTGCTGCAGATGTGTCACTTCCACCTTCTGCCTGCACCTGACCCTGCTGCACCACAGCAGGGACCTACATACAGCCAGGCCACCGCCAGCCCTGTGGTTAACTCCTGCCAGGCTGGACAAGGTGCCAAGCACCTTGTTCCAGTGCAGCAGCAAGAGCAGCACCCAGCAGAGCTGTATCAGATCACACTGCACCTCATAAACCCAAAACAGGTATGTTTCATGCCTCACATCCTAGCCACTTGTTGGGAGAGGACCATGATAGGTACAGATGTGGATTCAAGGAAGCATTCCTTCTGCTAATGGACAGGCAAGCTGCCTGCAGGTAGGGGAGGACTGAAACCAGAATGGTATCTTGTGGCACCAACCTTCTCTGCAATATCAGATGAAATGTTGCAGGTGTTGCTTGGAGCCTGCACTCTCTTGCACCGCTTGTTTTCACTGTGCAAAGCCCAGGAGTTTGCAAAATCATAACTGTTTTCCACAAGGGTCCCTGCGAATGAAAAAGAAGAGAAGCACATGGCTGTTCAGGGGTCTGAGCAACACGTGGTCATTATTAGCTACTATCAGAGTGACAGTCTGATGAAAGCTGTTTATAAAAATAAAAACTGTCATACCAAATGAAATTCTAATCCAAAGAGATTCAACAAGGCCAAGTGCAAGCATGTGGGTTACATCATTCCCAAGCACAAATACAGGCTGGGTGGAGAACAGATTGAGAACAGCCCTGAGGAGAAGGACATGGGGGTGCTGGTTGATGAGAAGCTCAACATAAGCCAGCAATGTGGGCTTGCAGCCCGGAAAGCCAACTATATCCTAGGCTACATCAAAAGAAGCATGGCCAGCAGACAGAGGGAGCCGATTCTCCCCCTCTAATCTATTCTCATGAGATCCTACCTGAAGTACTGTATCCAGCTCTGGAACCTCCAACATAAGAAAGACATGGACCTGTTGAAAGGTGTGGGCCACAAAATTAAAAGAGGGCTGGAGCACCTCTCCTATTAAGACAGGCTGAAACAGTTGGGGCTGTTCAGCCTGGAGAAGAGAAGGCTCCAGGGGGACCTTATAGCAGCCTTCCAGTACCTAAAGAGGGCCACCAGGAAAGATGGGGAGGGACTCTTTATCAGGGGATATAGCAATAGGACAAGGGGTAACAGTTTTAAACTGAAAGAGGGGAGATTTAGTTAGATATTAGGAGACAATCTTCACTGTGAGGGTGGTGAGACACTGGAACAGGTTGCCCAGAGAAGTTGTGGATGCTCCAGGCTGGATGTGGCTTTGAGCAACCTGGTCTAGTGGGAGGAGTCCCTGCCCATGGCAGGGGGATTGGAACGAGATCATCTTTAAGGTCCCTCCCAACCCAAACCATTCTATGATTTCATGACTGTAGAACTAAAGTCACTTTCAGTCATCTGGATTGACTCCTGCACAGGACCTCTCTGAGCTCAAGGACAGACTAAAAGCCCGCAGAAGGTAGCTCCTAGCACTTCTCACACCCATATGAACATTGTAGGAGTTATTTGCTGGTCACCTATAATCTGCAGAAGCCTAACCATACCTACAAGTTTCCCTACTATTTAAAACTTGTCAATGCACCATGAGACATTATTAGAGAGGCAACTCTGAAACTAAATCTTGTTTGCGAAGAAACCTAACACACACAATAATTTCTTGGGCCCATGATCTTACTGTCTAGGCTGTCCTGAAACATGCTCCTCTGTCCTATTACAAGTGACTCCTGGCCCACACTCGGCAAGATTTGCACCCATTTTGCATAAAAGCAAAACTGAAGGAGTTAATCTGTATCACTGCTGCTTCCTGGGAGATGCAAGCCTTGTCTCTGCTTCTCTTGCTCCATCCTTCTGAGAAGGGGGATCCTCCCAGAAAGGGAATGTTTCCTCCTCCCCCTTTTGCTTCCCACGGCCTGGCTGATTAGAGGGCTACTTCTGCTTTCCTCCGAGGGTACCTGCTACAAAAGACTTCATGTCATGGTTCTCTTTTAATTCTGTAACCTTGCTTTTAAAACTTCACTTTGTTGCAGGTGAGAATATAAATTGCTACTGTTAACACATTCCCAAGACATGCAAAGAACACGTTGAAATATGGTCCTGACTGCATTCAAAAAACAAAAGAGATGCTTCTTAAATATCTCTATATAATATTTTTATTATATATCACAATACATATAAAAAAAAATCATTGAGATAACTGCTCTATGTTACATACAAACACACAGAATATACAGAACACTAAAACTGTTCCTAAACTAAAGGTTAGTTATAAAAACTACACCAAGAATTCTAAGGGGGATGTGACAAAGCCAGTAGACTTTAGAAGAGTCTGGTTTGTAAACTTGAAATTAGGGGCTAGTAAATGTAGCACACCTTAGGCCCACAGCAGATGTCAGAGGAGGAAGACCCCAAGGAAAGATGACAGGTAAAAGGTGGTAAACTGCATGAAATTTTCATCTATGGAGCCAGGACTGAGCACAGGAAAAGAAAGACATGGCATCAAGAAGAACACAACCCTTTAGTTTACCACAAATTGTAAAGATTAGGGTAACGATGAAATCTAGTCTGATGAGAAGCCAACTTAAATACATCCCCTTTTATTTGCCCAAATGCAGTCCTACACTAACAGTTGTACAATAAGAGATGGGCTCCACTCCGAACACACGTCCATGATGAGATTCCTACAGGCAGGTGCCACCAGATCCTCATTTACCCACAAGTTAAGATTTGAAGGTTGGAACAACTGTTGAACCTGAAACGTTCTTTTTTTATTTCTCCCTCTCCATTAGATTTTTTTCTTCTGTGGTGCATGTAATTTTAAACCTCTTATGCAGCTCTTTTATGGAACATTTGTATAATACTATTTTAACTCTTTTGCTGTATCTATAATTAACATTTTCAAGTAAATTTTTTTTCAAAATAAATAATTTCAAAATTTCTGTGGGGTTGCTTGCGAGTTTTTTTGGAACCTCCTCTTCAAACCCTTTTGTTGACAGCACCTACCTTTATATCAGCAGACCATTCCACAGGCACAAGCAATTTGGCAAAAACTTGCCAGGGCAGTTTTTCCTCCTTGCAAAGCCCTGGGGCTCTTAAATTAAGCTACGGAACAGGCCATACTTGATAGATTTGGGTTTGCTCAATAGCTCGAGGTCCTGCCCCAGGCAAGCCTCCTCAACATACAACAGTAAAAATCTAGGATAATAATGAGTTAAGAGAGATCAGTTAACAGTGTATTTTTCCTGTGATTTGCCCAGTGTAGCCCTGAGTGACCTATGGCTACAGAAAAAGGGCTGGAGAGGCACTATGACTTTAAAATGAGAGTGCTGTAAAACTTTGCACGCACATTTGCCAGCTTGCTTTTCTCCAGAAACATTGTCCTCAACGATCAACAACACAGTCACACAAGACACACAGTATCTCACTGAATATCATCAGTTATTATTTCCCATAACACAGATTCAGTGGAACCTGTACTTTCCTCGAATGAGCAGCTTTACAAGCACTGAGTAAGATGCATCCCATACTCCTGAAAAGGTGAAAAGCAGTTGGACTTAGAGGTTTCACGGACCATCAGAGGAGCTCTAATGTGAAACTATGACATGACTCTGAGGCCGCTGAGCTGCTTAACAAATCAGTGTCATGGGGATAAGTTATTTCTGCGGAGGGTTACTTTGGAGAAGACTCTTCAACACATACTCTGCGTTACATGCCCTATCAATCAGTGTGGTGATTCTCAAACACTTCATCTACTTGATGAGGCTGCAGGAAGAAAAGCAAGAAGGGAGAATTGTCCCTGGCACTTCTGACTGCTCCAGGTGGAGGCAAGAGCAGCCACCACCACCGCTGCCTTTTACCTGACACCACCATTTCCTTCTGCTGAAGGACACAAGGGGGTAGGAAAGGATAGGTGGTAGAAGGGATGACACAACAAAAGCAGCTTAAAAATGTATGGGATTTCTTAAGCACACAGGTGATACTATCAACAGAGCAGCTGGGCAGCTCAGATGCCTAGTCTGGCACAGCACACTCACCAAGCAGCATGACTGCCCTCCTCTCCTACCATCCTTTTTGACAACCCGATTCTTCCTTAAGAGGCCTCTTGGCTTAGCTGACCCTTAGTCTTCCCTCCCGCTAATGAGAGGCTCTTAATTTGATTTCAGCCTGTCCTGAATCTTGATTGATTCCTGCCACAGCATCTCAGGTATAAACGTCTTGGATGTCTCTCTCTCCACCTTTCCCCATCCCTCCCCTGAGCACTCCCGACACACACTCCTTGCTCAGGCAGACTCACAGCAGACTTCTGTTTTACTCCTGTTCCCTCCATGTTTGGTTTTTCTTCTTTGTCTAAGCAGCCAAGTTTCTGGAGAAACAATTCCTAGACAGGGCTCATAGGTGGCCTGCACCCAGATGTCCTCCAGGTGGGATTTTTTCCTAAAGCACTTGTTTTGCCTAAATCTTGCAGTAAGCACACTGAAAATAGGTGTTGTCATAGAATATAATTAATACCAAGTTGGATCCAAGATAAGTGCTTGAAGCACCAGTGCCTGACAGAGCAGTACCAGCATGTATATGTGTAGATGTGGCACTTCAGGGCATACTCTAAGGGCCAAGACTGTGGAGATCTTTCATGTGTGTATGGTTGGACTCTGTGATCTCAGAGGTCCTTTCCAACCATGAAGATTCTGTGATTCTATGTGAACTGCATGCTTGGCAGCCAAGACCCCCAGGCAGCTAGTTAGTGTGCAGTCTCCTTTTAGGGTACAAGATGGTAGCTGTTAAAGCACAACCCAAATCTTGCCTTCTCCCTATGTCCCAGAAACATCTCACCACTTTGATGACCCTGCTAAGGTCCTCCAGGAGAGGGCCATGCACCAACCACCACAGCAGTGGGTAGGGCCACCACAGGCATTCTGTTGGACCACTTTAGTGCTCTAACTGCTGCCCTCATGCCTCTGTCTCCTTGCAGAGAAAATAGCAACCAACCAAATGAAAAAGAAACCAACCAAACCAAATCCACACACCACATTGATATGTTTTGGGCAAGCCTTCCCCCCAACCCATATTTTTTTTTTTTTTTGCCAGAACAGTCGCTTTCACTTGTCTGATCTTCAGATTGACTTTCCGGCAAGAATGAACATCTATGTTCACTATGATATCTGGGTCTCAAAATCACCAGTTCCTTTTGAAACCTGAAACTGGTTTGCTGCTTGTTTACTTTGAGACTCGTGGTCAGGCAAAGCGAAACGTTACCAATAAACCACCTTGCACTTAAGGCACGTGAGCAGGAGGCAGGAACCCTGACCTCCCCCAGATTTTCCATAGGGCCACAGGCCCATCAGGTTAGCTCTCCCAGAGTCTGTGAACTCATCTGTAAAATACATGCAAGAACTTGTTCAAGGCACTACAGTACTGCGAGTTGAGGTGTGTAAACTTTCGTATGTTAGTTATTTACCAAGCAACAGGGGGGTTTTGTTTGATAGGGGTTGTTTTTGTTTTTACACTGTTTTACATTGTTTCCTACATGGTTCCAGACAAGCAGAACTATTGGCAAGTTGTCCAACAACTGATCCATAGTTTGAACAAAATTAATGATATGAAATATTGAAGTCCTGGGCTATAAAGTCTTTCCTGCTCTCCCTGGTTCAATGAATATGAAATTGATAATATTCAGCACAAGAGAGGGAAAGAGCCATCTCCAAAACTCTACAGCCCAGTGATGAAAGCATGCTCCTTACAATAAAATGTCTAACTTTGATTCCAAACTCTACATAAAGCAGAGTGGGTTATGAATGCAGGTTTCTTGTGTAACAGATGAAGGTTATGTAATGAAGACAGGTACAAGGCAAGTCTTCTTTATCTGTACTGTTTATAAATGATAGCCAGATTTCCTTGGGAATCCATCCCCTTTTCTTTCAAATTAAAATGCAAGAAAAAAAATTAGATTATTTTCTTAGGCCAAACAAAAACTTTAAAACTTGCCTAAAATCAAAAGTTACTGATATGCTTTAAAATGCCAAGAAATTTGGAATTTCAGAATGACCAAAAATTGTGTTTGTTTTTTTAGGAAAAAAAAAAAAATACTATCTGCACTACCATCACTATGAGTCTGGAACATGCTTTAAAAGCTTCTGATACCAGGTACTACACGCAAGGAAGCTGCATATTCAGTCATATGCATTCATACTACTTCTAGAACAAAAGCACTACCTGAAACACCAGATTTTTCTGTGCAGATACTGTCTGATTCTACCTACTTAACCTATACTCGCTCTCCAGTGGCATCATATATTCTATATTTCAGCAGCTTAAAAGGCTGAAATATGTTGCTAACAGCTGGAGCAGGATCAGAAGATCAAACCTTTAACCAAAATTAGCCATGGGTATTTTTTTATCATTAATATCTTTGTAATTTGAAGCCAGAGTCCCAGAAATACACTTCCTGCCAGATCCAAGAAAAGCATAATAGGACACTGAATTAATACTGATTGGGTTTTTTTCCTTCCATAATTCTAGAAATGTGTAACATGCACAAATGACAAAATGATGGATAAATTTCCCTGTGTTGGACTTGAATGAGCTCTTTCGCACAAATGAACTCTAATGATGACCTGAACATTCAAGCACCTATTGCAGCAGCATCACAGAGATGGCTTAATGATAAGAGTACTAGGCAAAGACAGGCTACGGGCACACAAATAACCTCCATGAGCTTGTGCTGCTGCCTCTCTCACTGGGGAGGGTTTACCTTACCCTTTCTGCAAGATAAGGGCATGCCCTTCGACCACTAACATGCTGCAAAGCTATGGGGTTTTTTTGTGCATGCCCTGGGCAGATTTCAGAATCAAATTGTCCATGTTGTGTCAGATTTACTCTGTAGTATTATGTAAATTATCTCTTCTGGCCTGTGCTTGGACCCCAGTGGTAAAACGCCCACAGCAATGATCATGAGATTCTCATACGCCACAGGCTGAAGGCTGCCAAATAGATCAAATCTGAGCACCTAGAAAGGACTCCAAGCTTCTGATATGAACAAAGGCTGGCAACCAGTTAGAAGTGTATGATGATGTCAGAAAGCAGAGCCCGCTCAATTACCAAGTCTTGGAAGCATTCACAGGATCAGCTATAAAGGATCAGAGCCTAGCCGGCAGGAAAAAGCAGAAGAGAAGTTAACTCCTTCATTAGGACCTAGGGGAAAAACAAACAAACCACTCTGGAAAGCTTCTGAGAACTTTGTTTTTATCTGTTAGTTATGCTTAAAGTGTGAGAACAAACTCTCAAGGGGCAGCTGGCTTGTTTTTACTGCCAAACCCCACAGACAAGCAACCACGTACAATATAATCAGTCTTGTTTGTAAGTCTCGACAGGAGATGAATGCTTCTCTGCAGGATGAACGAGTTTAGTAACCAACTATGTCAATAAGAGTGACTCAGCATCCCATCCTCTCTCTGTGTTTCTGCAACTCTGAAACCTACTGGGGAGACTATTTTTTTTTTTTTTTTTTTTTTTGAGGTTCAAGAGCTACTGCCTAAGGGTGCTATCTTCAAAGCTGGGTCCTACCAGTGTCAATCTGCTAGGGTATCACAGATTGAGACACATTCCTGAGACCTCCAGGACCTCAGCAACTGAGCTTCAAAAGTGTATACAGAATCAGTGTGTGTTATCCTCTCATCAGACTATCAGTTCTCTGTTTGCACAGCAAAACACAGTGAGGAGTCATAAGAGTGGCACGACAACGGCACATAATTGGAGAGATTATAGAACATGAGTATAAATATATGAAGAGAAAAGAAAAACAATTACACACTGTTCACTAAGTTTAAACACCCTTTCCTTCACACCTCCTTTATTTACTTGCTCTAAGTGGTAATGTCCAGGCATACAGCAGGTGCTTCACCTCTTATTTCACCACCACCCCAAAACAGTCCAAATATAATTAGTGAAATTCCATATCATAATCCACTTTCTTAGGAGCAAGCCAAACTAACCCTCTGTGTTATTAAACCACAATATCTTTTTTCCTAAAATATGAAGAAATCATGCTTTCAACACAAATATTGCCATTGTGTTGAAACCGTGACAAAACGTGTGGTGCTACACAAAAGACAGTGTTTATGGGCTAGATTCTATGACAATTCTGACTTCACAAATTTGGAATCTGATCCTCTGGTGCCACAAAGAAACCCTAGAAATGGGCCATCAAATCACATGAGTTTCTTACTATGCAAGCAGATGTGAAGATGGTACAAAAGTACTGCATTAGCTTTTGAACTGTGAAACAGAAGAAAACATTTCAGCTACTGACTTCTTTCCATCACAGTAGTTCTTATAGGTTCCCCTCCTACAATGCAAGGACTATTAGCAACCAGATAGGTCACTATTTCAGTGTAAAACAAAACAGTTTAAAGGCTATTATATCTTGAGGTGCCTGCTCAGCCTTTAAAAAAATAACTGGAGGAAGGTTTAAAACATCTCAGCTATCTGACAAGATCATTGGCTATAACACAATGCCTGATGCATGACCCCTAGCATCATCTCTCTTCCTTTGCCTCTGACATTCAGATCTGCATAGTCCTCCCCAGGGGGTTCCAGATGAGAGCGTGTAATCTTGGCAACATCATTAGATTGTTGCCTTTTTCCTTTGCTCACTGTGCTTACATTGCATATTGAAGCTCAAAGATCTTATTGTATTTATTATCAATACAAATCCAGTTCAGAAATATATCTAATAGGTTAGAACTGAGGGCCCAATTTGATAAATCAAAATACGACCAGACTTAAACAGGAAGCAATGGACACATCAGTAGGAGAGTTCAGTCTGCCAGCAACCTTAAGGTAACCCTTCAGTGCCTTCAGATTGCTAAATCATTACCCAAAGCTCACATCCTGGATTGGGTTGACCTTTATGAGATCTAATCAGGCTAAAAGGAGAGCAAATAAAAACTGCAGCGGGTAAACTGCTTCAACAGGTTGCCAATAGGCTGCCCACATCTTTCATTTAAAGAATATTGCTTCTCCCAGCTGCTTGTGCTACCCCTAACCTGGAAGTTAGCTTCAACAGTCTAAAAAAAGAGAAAAATACTGTGAATTAATCAAAAGCTGGTCTTACTTGGAGCAAGTTAAGAAACGCTCACATGAACCACCCTGCCAGCAGAGCTGCCAAGGAGACAAACAACGTGTGGGCGTCGTGACGTCCCTCACTGATACAACAAATTCAAATATAATTAATTCCAATTCCTTCTAAATTAGTTTAAGCGAAAGGTCTATTGTATCAGAGCAAAAAATTGGCAGAATTGCTGAGATACAATTCTATTCTTCAGGCTAAAGTCACAGATATGTATGTCCATGCGGGTTACAGAAGTCAGGGTCTTCCTCACACAGTAAGAGCTATGCATGTTCTCTGTCACCTTCTCTATTATTTTCCAGCTCTTCCAAGCAGTGACTCTGCCATGTACCTCATTACACTTAAAAATCTGGGGCTGTGAAAGGACTGCTTTTTTTAAGAGGGAGGGTACAATCTCCAGCATGTTAGACAAATACAGCATGAAACACATATAAACAGGAGCAGCAGAAGGGAATCTTCTACCTTTGAACAGTCCAAGGCAATACAGTCTCCTTTTCTGCTCCTGCTTTTTGTATGAGCCTCATTCCTATTTATTATCTCAAGAAAAAGATTTAAACTTCAAATCTCGACACATTCAGACCTCAAGGTATCCAAGCCTTGCCAAACAATTCTGTGAGCTGAGTTTGTTTCTTATTATTTACATTGATGAAGGACTGATCAGTCATTTTAACATACTATGAAGTCAGATTTTTTCTGTACATTGAAGCTAAGCTTATGTATCCCATGTGTCAGTCAGACATCACTGGAGCGCTGCCAGGCTCTTCCCCAAGTTGCTTTATCTCCCCTTTCTGTTTTCGGTATCATTTATTTTTAATACATACTTTACATTATCAATTTAAGATATTAATGCATTAACTAACTTTACTCTAAACCTTTCCTCTTCAGGTAAGTGCTAAGAATTAAAAGACACTCTGAAATACCACAAATCAAGATCTGTCCTTCAAAGTCATATTCAGAACTTACCCAAAACTCTTAGTCTTCACCCACATTGGCAGACTGCATAAAGGTGAAGAGAGCAGCAAGAGCAGTCTTGTCTCTCCGTCTTATTAGGTGCTTATATTGCACTTATTAGTGCAATATAAGGTGACCCTCCAATCCAACAGGCCGTACAGACAGAGAAATGGCATGAAAAGGTAACCACGTTATAGAACAGCATCCCATGTCAAATTCACGTACAAACCTGCCAGTAGCAACCCCCAAGTGTTGCAGCACTATCTATTCTTATTCCCACTTGTCTAACTCATGAAAAATTAGAAGTATTCCTCACATCTTTTCTGCTGGTCTTCTCCTAGTCGGCCTCCCCACACACTGTATTGTACAACGTTTAGCCTGTAGCTTTATCTTTGTGTTCCAAGATTCAAGGTTTCTAAAAGTGTTAAATTCAGACTTCAGAGCTTTGGTCAGGAATGAGACATGACAGCAATTCCCTTCCAGGAGAAAGGAAGATGAAAGAAGTCAGTCAGACACCATTTCAGCACATCAAGATGAGGTACCTTACAGGTTTTGTAGAAACATTTTGTTGGATCAGCAAAACCTTTGTTGAATCACTCATCAGGAAACGTGTGCAGAGCGTACATAAAAATACAGTCAGTTAGTCGTAGACTTACCTTCCTGAGTTCTGAAGTCATCTTCAGCAAATTTATTAAAGTTGCCACACAACCCACAGGTTTTATTATAGTGCTTTTCTTGAAGGAGTAACTGAACATTCCCACTGATATCAATCTTCACCACAAAGCCATGCTCATCGCTGGATATTTTATAATAACCTGCCTCCTTCTCTATAAATATGCCATTGGAGGCAAAAGGTATGGAAACCCTGTGAAGAAAAAAAAGAGGAATTTCTCAGAATATGACACACAAAAAAAGTGGTTTTTTTTTTCTTGTGGAATACTCTTTCCCACAGGTACCTTTTCTCTTCCTGCATCACACCTCCATCTAAAGAGAAGCGAAGATTGAAATACTCTCCAAGATACACAGAGAAACCCATTTTCTGCCCATCCTGGTAGTCACCTGAAGAGATGAGACATAAGCAAATATTGTTAGTTCTGAAACTCAAGAGAACAACTTTTAAGTACACATTACAGTGTTGGGAACACATCATCTAACACTTTCAAGAGCCATCCATCTATTTTATCCCATAGTTGCTTAATATGAGATGGACAGATAGTCCCAGGATGAAGGCTGGCATCCACCACTGTCAGGTGCATGACCTGGCACTGGCTGTGGAGTCTCACACTCCCTCTTACTGTCTCTAGCCAGTGAATTCTCCATCCTACCATGCACACTGGAGGAGTTTCCATAGGAGATGTGCCCAACAATCTGTCTTTCTGTTTCCCTTCCTACTTTTATCCCAAGAACAAGCTGTAGCTCATTGGTAAGAAAAGGGGGGTGAATCCATTGAACTGATGGAAGAGCTGAGCCTTCATATCTTCATTCTTGATAAGCCCTCTAACCACCTCAACTGTTCTTCAAGAGGTCAGTGCCAATATTGGCCAACCAAGTTGGGGGTCAACGCGCTCTGAATTTTTCAAAAGAAGCAGCACATAGAGATGGACACAACTTTCTTCAGCTCTGAGAGAGAAGATGGTGGGGGATTCAGACATAGTCCTTTCTCTGCTTTTGCCCACTGTCCAGCTTTGACTTTACAGCAACTCCTTGAGCAATGCACCACCTGGTCTGGACCTCCTTCTCTGAGGTAACCAGCTCTGCCCAGACCTAGATGCTTTACTCAGCCTTGCAGACTGCACTTCACAGCCAGGTATCCAAAACCAAAACAAACCCACGCACATGTACTAAGATAGGAATCGAAAACAGATCATACCATGCTTATGTGCCCAATATAAACATAATATGTCTGCTCATGGGGTTTTTTTTGAGATTTAATTGATCCCATAAAATACTGCAATCAATTAATACTTCACATATGCTGGTGGGTTCTTCTACATATAAAAAAAATTGTATGAAGTTGCTTGAGTTAAAGAAGAAAATTATTTAAATTGGTGTATGGTTCCTTTTCAGATTGATGGGATCAGTTTACTGCAATTTATTTGTAGTCAGTAATAGTTTAAGATGACTATTTGCTATCTACCAAAAGAGTTTGCTATGAAATATGAAAACCAAAACTGTGTATTATCTCTTGCCTGTCTGCAAGAAAAACACTGTAGAGGCTCATGCTAATTAAAAGGTCTTTCATCCTGCAGGATCGGACTTTTCTTATGGGGGGATTTAGCATACAGGTAAAATTAGTCCTACAGGGCCTTGTAGTTCCTATTCCTGTACTCAGTTTTAACAGCCACATTCCTTTGGCATATTCAAAATTAAATAAGGTCTCATTTTCCCTCTTTAGAAAAGCCAGTGAGAAAATCTTCATTCCTTGGAAGCTTAGTTACGCGAGAGCTGTATTTCCAAGGGATAACAGAAGCCAAATTGACAGAATTTCCTCAAAAGTAATCCTACTTTCAACACCCTCTTCCCCCCTCCAAAAAAAACCCAAACACCCCTACCCTCCCACTCTCAAAAAAAACCCAACCCAAACCACCAAGATCCTTTTATGCAGTGGTCCATCCTGTCTTACAAAGGGCAACTATTGGTCTTTTCGTCTCAGTGATGGAACCTGGCACAAGCGCAATGCCACATCCTTACAGCATCTTGCATTTGCTACTCTTTGGTATCTGGCTCAGACTCACCTAAAAGTGTGAAGGAACGCTTGTGACAGTCCCCAGCAAGGAGGTAACTGCAGTCCCCAGCAAAATTGTAGAAAGAACCATCAAAAGTTTTGATGTGGTCATTCCCAAAAAGGCTGCAACGGGAAACTGATGACTCCTGAAGTAAAGAACCTGATGATCCTGGATATCGAAACACAACATAACTTGCAATGTAGAACAATCATTCTGTAGTTCAGCAATTTATCTGCTGGAATTTATCACCATTGATCATTGCATGTGTTGGACCGTTAGCTCTAGCTTCTAGGCAGACTGTATACCTGGCATGACAGTCCACAGAATCAAGCACAATTTTTTTTTTTATTATATGCATTGGTGAAATGGCTTTTTTGCTCTATTTCTACTGGCTCAAACCTTGCATGGGTAATTTCAGTGCTGACCCTTTGAGAAGTGCCACTTATCCATTCATTTGTGCCTGAGTGCTATCCCATTAAAATCAATAGGGAAGTAGCAAAGCCCTGATGTTTGTTCAGCCAAACTTCACTGACTTCAGGGAGTCTTTGTGACTCAACACAGTGCTTGTTGCAAGGTAAAGAGCCCAAAGCAGTAACTTTATCCATGTCTCCAGCATAATGAGACTATTGTTTGAGCCAGGATTGCAGGATGAAATGGGCTAAAAGAGAGGGGGTGAGGGGGGTAAATCTCATGGAAGAAATAGTGGAAGCATATTCTAGTCCCTAAATATCAGAAAATAAACATATTTTCCCACCTGATATCACAGTGGCCAGCAGCAGGTTTGTTAGCAGTAGTGCCAAGAGGAGCATCTGTTGAAAATCAAAAAGAGAAAGATTGAAACATTCTTAGTTTGACATGTTTAGTCTGTTTCACAACAACTCGTCATTTTCTAGCCTTTCTTTATAAAGTTATTTTTGAGGTTTTACATTTCAGACGTAATCCATAAAGACTTTCACAGTAATCCGGTTACCCACCCATGCATCTTAAATTGGTAATATAGGAGAGTAACTATTCTCTGTTCCCATTTTCACTTCTCCTTGCTGGGAAATGTGGGCTACCTCCACAGGAAATGCAAGCCAACGTGCACACATATTCTGATTTACCCGAGTTAATACATTGCACACACAAAGACCTTCAATAGGCAGCATTATTTAGCAGGCAACCTGACATGAAGAAGCACACCAGACTGGATCAGCCAACTTGGCTCCAGTAGAAGTCACCTCTGCTGCAAAAGGTTTGCATCCTGCCCAAACATCCACAAAGGTTTTCCACCAGCCAACACTTCTGGCTGGCAGACCATTACAACTACATGCTTATAATCCATTGATTTCAGGGTGATAATATGCTTGAGATAAGGGGGAAGAAGTAAAGGGAGGAAATTGTGAAGAGATTAGAGACCCAGAGTGAAAACTTCCATTCACCAAAATCAGTTTTAGCATTGCCTCCTGCTTTCTACAACTGAAGTGTCAGCCTTTGTTCTCCGTATGTCTATAAACTATGTCCTGTAATGCCAGGCCTTTAAAAATAATAATAGGATATGAGTGTCATGCAGATGGTGAACTACAGATGCATTCTCTGGCAAGACATTAGCAGTTAATGGTTGAAATCTGTAGGGAGCTCCAATTAGTGAGTTAATTTCAGTAATCATATAAGCAACTACAGAGGCTTAAATATACCATAATTTATATATTAATTCCATAAGACCAGACACACCTTCCTCTAAAAGAACCCTGCAACTAAAGACTAGAATATATTTTGCAAAGACAAATTCTGATTTCAATTTACAAACACACACTTATTGATGTCAATTTTCTAGGTCCAATTCACAGCCACATAAATAAACACTGCATTTGCCTTATTTACGAAAGATAGGAAAAGAAAGATCTCTTACAAAAATCAGTCAAATATAATGCTGCAAATGCTGATCTGACATAAGGCTGTTACTGCTGCAAGACAGCTAAAGAATGGCAACTTCATGGGAATGCGACGACAAAGTAATGGTAAGACAACAATAGGCATTATTCTCAGATTACCCGCTTGCTAGCCAATTTTTAGTGCATGCACTGTGTTATTGTGACTGAATCAGATATTGCTTTTCTTTGTTAACCCTTCAGATTTACAAAGCAGACAAAGAAAAAAGATGGGGTATAAAACCCTTCTCTTCAGCCCCCTTCCACCTCCCAGTCTGTTTTGAGCTGCAGACTTGAAGTTTCCCCCAATTCTAATAGAGCAGGTGACACTAACAAATCAGAATATAATCAAGTAAGATCGGCTGGTGTATAACCCTCTATAATTTTACCACTGGCTTAATTAGAAATTAATATACCTTCTTCTGTGCGAGATTCCTCTTGCATGTGAACAAGAAGTTCCTCCAGCTGCCACCTCTACCCTACACCACCATTGTCCCTGTGTTCCTTCAGAAGACAGGGCTGGAATGGCTTTGGTCTGAAATTTCTTGTTTTTGTACAAGCCAGGAACTTTTGTTCATTTAAAAGGAAAGATAAAGACCAAACGTCACATCCGTCTGATTCTCAAGACAATAGATTAAATTGCTATCGTGTAAATCAGTTGCCTTAATTGCCAGAAAGTTACAATGAGAGGAAATAGTTTTTAAAACTTACATGACAGATAAGTTTTTGAAATATATTTTGCATGTGTATGTGTGACAAATCTCACCGGCTGAGCCAATAGGCAGCATATTTATTTGAAAGACTATTGTTACATAGGAATAGTAGGATGCTCCATACCTCAAAGACCACAGAGACATGTAGTAATTTTTCCTGTGAACAACTACGTTAAAAGAGAAAGAAGAAAAAAAAAAAATCAGAGCTAGGAATGATCTAGCTTTGTTGTTCAGGCACAAACACATTTGAATCTTGCCACATTCTATCAGATCAACACATTCGGTCCTTCAATTTGCAAAAGTTTACAGAGGTACCCTCTGGAACAACACATGGTGAAAAGTTAATATCACACACGTACTTGTTTACAGAGGGGGGCACAAGCTTTACGGGCATATGTACAGCACTGAGCAAAAAAAGCAGAGCAGATCACATCTTACTTTACTTTCAATGTCCAGTGTTTCATATTTTCAAAAGCTACTAGTAATAGCGAAGGGGTTCGGAGGCAACACGTTTCCCTGTAAATCATATTTTACCACTAGTTCACAGAATCGGGTCCTTAATTTAAACCAAGAAAAACAATGCAAAATATTAAAAATATGCCTCCTGAGAGTCACCAGCAGGTGTGTGTCTCACGCACAAGTAATTCTGAGAATGAAGTGAGTGTAATCCCTGCACACGGTTCTTAGAAAACAAAACATAAAAAAAAAGAAAAAAATCCCCAACATTAAAAAACCCACATTGTAAGGTTATCTTTTCTTCCTGCAGGCAATTTCCTGTAATATTTCTACAGATGACTATGTTGATGCTTGCAGAATGGTGATGGATTATTTTTGAGACAATTTAGGTGATGAGTCTGCTTAGGTTGACAGGTTACAAATAATACACTTTTAGCCATACTTACTTTTTCTTGTATGAACTCTTCATGACAGCTGCAAGTTAAAATGCTTCACAGCTGCACATCAGATACCGAGTGACAGAAAGAAACAAACACAGACCAAATTGTTTCTTTCCATGCGAAAAGCCAGAGAATAAGATTTAAAAATGAACACTTTCCGTCAAGATCTTCTCAGCCAGATAGGTGCTCCTACCTTTTCTCCAGCAGTAGTAAGGTTTACCCCTCTCACATTCAATAGCAATGCAAAGCCCACACCTGACAGCTACTGGGAAGATCCTGGGGAACATACAAAAAATGCCCCACACGTGCAGAAACTCAGCGTCCATTACAGTCATGGCCTTTGCTGCCCTCCACAGACATTCCCCCAACGTTGGACAACCCTTGCTGCTGCAATAAAGTTCAGGTAAAGGAAAATAACAATGCTCCTGGCTTCTGCCTAAAGTCTTCCTCTGCATTTCCAAAGGAGTAACATCTATGGGGAAAAAAAAATACATAAGTCGAAGCTTTAAAACCTGCTTTTTTGGCATTTTTGTGTTAGACTGCAACAGCAAAAGCTGGGAACCTCTAGACAGAGGAACCAGTAAGCACAGAGGCTCTGACCCCACTGACATCTGCAGGCCAGGGTCTTACCCAATCTGAATCTGATATGAGACTATAGAGAAGGGCTAAAAACCTTTCACATGAAACAGCCTTCAAGGCTGAAGTTACAGCTGAACAACAAGCAGAAATGGAGCAACAGCAGAGACAATGGGCAAGAAGCCTCTTGTTTAGATGCCTCTTAGTCTCACGTCTGTTTCTGGTTTTGTAGAAAGACAGAGGAGGAGCATCAACTAGGAATCATTCTCTCCTCTTGGGTCCAACTGCCAAGTCTCAGCAGGTCCTGCGTACCTCTGAGAGCCTGGGCATTAATGGTCACAGAGAGATGTTCTCAAAACCTCTCATTAAGGGAATCCCAGTATTATTCATGATAAGGGGAATAAGATCACCTATCACCACTGTCGTTTTGTCTTCTCAGTTTTAATCCTTTCAGTGCCTGAGCCCCAAATCAGTCGTTTCATTTGGCAACAATTTCTTGCAGATCTAAATCTAGCTTTGATTCACACATTCTTTGTTGGGCACATACACAAGAAAGAGTGAGAGCCCCTTAAAAATATGCCTTAAAAATAGAAACACTGCTGGGTTTGTTCCATAGCAATTTCTTTATCATTATTACAAAAAGGGGCCAGCTCTTGAACACGACCGGATTGTTTAGTCTGTAACTGTGATGGATGGCTGAGGTCTTCCTTTATGAGCTTTTGTGCCTTCACACCCTGACAAGCTTTATCTGGGGGCACCAGCGAGGGAGAGAGCGAACCACATGAAAGTTTGAGCCCATCAAAAGGTGCTTTGGAGAGGATCAGGCTTCAGGTGGACAAGTTATCCAACTTGGACTGAGCCTCTGAAGTCCACGCTTGTTCAACCGTGTGATCAGAGCCTTGGTCTACACCGGGGGACATTTTGTGACTCACACTGCAAAGGTTCAATAGATGGTTCAGATAAAGCCAGACATCACGACACCTCTTAAGTGTCTTAGGGACCTTGGGGAACATAGCAAAAAAAATTAATTGAGCTAGACAACCAAAGAACAAACTTCCTTTTTCCCTTCTGGCTCCATTTTCTTAAAGAAAAAAAAGGAAACGGTAATTAAAGAGCACATTTATTGGCTCATACTGTATTGTTCCAATCCAAAACTTAGTGATGCTTGGGTAGACCTGACGTGCAATTTTACAAATAATACACAGACTTAGAAATATATGAAGGACTATGCACTCTTGCTGGAAAGCCCCTTATAGCCAGTTCCTGGAACAGAATAAGAAGGACTTCTGAGAAAAGTTATCAATTTTTATCAATGTCATTGCTTTGTTCAACTACTAGGTCACCCAACAAGTCCAATGTTTCCTAATAGTTATAAGATAATATGTGCTGAGGCATTAGGCAGCACACCATGTTTGTCATCAAGTTTGTTACACAAACAAATACGTATGCAGACTGCCCGTACTACGAAACATGAAATATTGAGTGCAGGAACAGTGATGGAACACACAGGACCTGAATAACAAAACAATCAAAGTATCTTGATGTAGGTAAACTGGAAAACTAAAGCCTAGCAATACTGAATTTTGTTTCTGCACTTAGGAACTGGCAAATTAGATGAGGCTATGGAAGCAACACAGGATGTCACTTTAAGACTATGTGAAAGATGCAAGCGTCTGCTGTAAGAGAAATTCATCTTTCTTAAGGAAAATATACCAATGAGGTTCAGTAACAAAATTTTCTTTAAAATTGTTTTTTTAAGAAGGAAACAAGCCAATCGAGGATGTCAACAACATAGATCTTAATAGAGCTAACTAGTCAGAAGACTCCAACCTGATTCTGGCCCTGCTGTAAGCATGCTGAGCTTAAGTACTCCATCCTGGGCAAAGTTTATTTCCGTAAACATCACTTAATTTGTGCAGGCAAAGACATGGATTGATTTTCTGAGGTTTAAAAAGTGTTCTTAGCATCTTCAGTAAACTGAAATCCTAAATGACAAATCCTCAGATGCCACACAAAAGTGAAAGGAAGGACAGTCTCCTTTGAAACGTAGGAAATGTTGGAACACAAGACCTGCCTTGGGAATCAGCAGAAAGTTCTTAAAACAGAGACTCATGGAGAAGGATGCCAAGCTGCTTCATTGCTCAGTAGTCATCAAAAACAGTGAAAGAATTACAGGAAATAAGTAAAAAAACCCAACCAAACAAAAACAACAAACCCCACAAACACCGTTTTGCAATCATAAACACAAAATACACTTTTATCTTGAATATCGTCTGTGCCCTCAGCCAGTCTCAAAAACAGTGACATTTTTAAGGACAGAAAAAGAAAATGAAGATCAGAGGCATACAGCAACTTCTCTGCAAGGGGAAGAAATTCACAATCTTAGAAAATCAGAGAAGGAAAGCATGAGGAGCACCTACAACATCACAAATGGCACAGAGAAGGTAAATAAGAAATAGGTATTCATCATTTTTCCCAATGTAAATGCTGGGAGCACTCAATGAAATTCTCAGGGAGTTGCCTTTAAAGCACATAACTGGAAAGCCTCAGCACAGGTCACTGTGTCAAAAAGTGACAAATTAATGAAGAGCTGGATCAAATCACAGGGATCAAATGATGAATCAGATCGAGCTTGTGGCTTAGAAAGTCTTTAACCTGTTGAGTGTCGGAAGCAGAAATCCCGTCCTTTAATGTTACACTTCATTTCTTACAACTCTCCTCCTAGAGAACAGCTGTTAGCCACCAGAATTCTACTTACAGATTAAAAAAAAAAAAAATGCATGACAACTTTCTTTACCCCAGACTGCAAGAAGATATGCCTCAGTGGCTTTTCACAACTGAGATTCATAATATATTTTCCATTGGTGAATAACAGTGAAACTCAGCATAAGCAACCATGAATAAGCTAAAATAAGAATCATTGCAAATAGTTCTGAAACTAAGAGCATCCCATGACAGTTCCTGAAAGCCCAGAAATAACACAGGATACAGGCTTAGTAAAGTTACTTCTTTATCCTTTCCTATTTTCCCCATACTCAAGAGAAAAAAAGAAAAACAAAAAAGAAAAAAAAGCCACAACCCCTTCTGTCCCCTGTTCCCACCCACCCCACCCCACCCCTCCCCCCGCCATGAGAATAGCAGCTGGCAAAGCCCACCTAACCCGATATTTGAACCCTCCCCTTTGGAATATTTAGGCTATTGCATTCCTTCAAGGAAAAAGCCAAGGTAGATGAACAAAGTACACTAGTGCTGAAACAGAGTATTCACCCTCCCCATGCAGAAAAGCCTTGAATGAGATTTCTACTGCATAATTATTCATTGACACATTTTAAGGGCATAAACATGGGTATGGAAAATAAGCCAGTTACAGATACCCAAGAGAAAGGAGGACATGTGGACAGCTGTAGTGGCCGAAAGAGCAAATTAGACATGCACTGGCAATGCAGGACAATACCAGAAATAAGGGACACTCATAGGGGCTGCACTGAAAGCTTCCCCGTGTCCCCGAGCAGGGCAGTAGCAGTGCCCATTTGTCTGTGGAGTTGCACATCACCTCTCCATCCCTCCTCTACCCCGCGGAGGGACTCCTCAGCAAGGCAAGATGGGTGGCTGAGCTGCATCGCAACAAGAAACCCAGAGCCACCATCTGTCCCTGTGGCAGTTGCCCAAACAGGACTGTATTTGTTGCACACAGCAGGGTGAAATAAATTTAAGCAAGAGGTAGCGGCTCAGAAAGCCTAGTTGGAAAACTAAACAGTGCCATGTGTTCTAGTCCTGTAAGAATTCCAGGGGCTTCAGTGCATTTTGGGGGTCATCAGTGTTCAGTTCCTTCTCCTGGCACAGTCAACGATAGATGGTTTAAAGAAAGACACTCCTCAGAGAGGATGGGAGGCCCTAACCACCCACATTTTGTATTTGTAACCCCTCAGCCTCTGATATCCTTCCATACGTTGGGAAGTTCACAAGGCAAAACAAACACTCAGGCACTCTTCCCCTCTGACTATGCAACCCATCATTGAAGGGCATTATTAAAGATAATCCTTCTTATTACCAGTTGAACTCCTTCCCTGGTAGCAAGTTCACGGGTTTTCCAACTTCACAGCCTTCCCGAGGGTTATCTTTTGAGTCATCTGAGCCAAAAGGACCTCGGGCTGGAGCAAGTGAAGCAAGGCTCTTTGGTGCTACCCTGTACAAAGCTTTTCAGCATAGCCACCAGACCACCAGACTACAAACCTGCCCGTAGCAGCTGGACACAGGGGCTTAGGAGCCTTGGTGCATCCTGTAAGTCCACTGATGTGCAGCCCAGCAACAAAGCAAAATACCCCCCCACCTGTACAATGACCCTATAATGCCTCTAGGAAGTAAGACTACTATGGCTAAAGGACGGTATCTTCAGCTGGTGCCAACTGGTACTGCTCTCCTGAAGTCAGTAGTGCTATTCTTGTCTGTGCTAGCTGAAGAGCCAAAAGCCTCATAAATTTGCATCACATTACAAAGAATTGCCAGAAACTGAATGCAAGGGCAGGGAAAAGATTTCTTTTTCTCCTGGTCTACAGACAATTTATCCCCTATGTAAGTTAGGTATCACCTTGAGGATATACACCTGACTACCTTCTAGACACTAACACAAGCCTCAGCACTAGATATTACATATTAGGAAGAAATTTTTCACTATGAAGGTGATGAGGCACTGGAACAGGTTGCCCAGAGAAGCTGCGGTTGTCCCATCTATGGAGGTGTTCAAGGCCAGGCTAGATGGGGCTTTGAGCAACCTGGTCTGGTGGGAGGTGTCCCTGCCCATGGCAGGGGGGTTGGAACTCGATGATCGTTGAGGCCCCTTCCAATCCAAAGCATTCTATGATTCCCCAGAAGGTGATGCTCCTACAGCAGAACAGCACAGTCTAGGAAAGAATCATTCATTTTCAGTCTCCTCTTGCAAGAGTTTGGAAGCAGTTGCTCACTGTTCTTTCTCTTTTGCTTGTTAATGTCTTAAGCCTCCACCCCTTTGCTGAAATCCCCTGCATACATGGAATCAGCCAAGGCAAATTCAGTACTTTCCCCCTTTCCCTGGAACTGTGGTTTTCATATTCCTATTTTTTTTTCAAACTAGTCAAAGCTCTAGCCTTATCGGTTTACACAGTGTATTTACAGACATAAGATTTTCTAAGCAGGATACTCAACGCATACGTGCTATTCACTTTACCAAGGTCACAATTACCCTGTGGGATGCTTTCTATTCATCCACCCTGTTCCAGATAGAGCAAACCTTGTCATACCTTCACATCAGCACTGACATCAGACGCTAACCAGTCAACCACCCAAATATCACCATTAGGCTGCTGAAGGAAAAAAAAAATAAATACATACAATGCGAGAGCACTTTTCCATTAAGATAATCAGAGAAAATGAGAGACTGAATTCTGCATGTCGTCATGCTAGTTTTCAAAACCCGTGCTTTAAAAGCAGTTAATCCCTCCCTCTGGGATTAAATTTGTCTAAATGTCTGGCTGCTAAAATGCCTTTAAATGAAACCGTGAAAAATACGACTAGCTAACACTTCTGTACTGTGGGCCTGTAAAACAATTCACCTTGTAACACCAAATATAAAATAATTTGTTACTAAATTTGCCAAAGTCACCCTTGAATACTCATCAAGATTTCCTATACTCATTTACGTGGAGAATGTCCTCAGTCGGTCTTTGAACTGGAATATCTGGAGTTTGGTAAACTTGTTAGATTTACAGTTTAAAAAATAAAAAAAAATAAAAATAAAAGCACCCTTGATTGATGATCCTGGAGCAAAGGCAGGAGGCAGCCAACAGAACAGAAACGCAGTTTTGAGTAGACATCAGATAAAATAACCCCAACACCAGACTCTTCATTCAGGGAGGGGGAGAATCAAACAACTCATGTCTTGATTTGTTAGCTCTTACAGATAATGTTTTGATTTTGAGTCGCTCACCTTGTAAGTGTCAATGCTTTTGTTCCTCAAAACCAATTGCCTGTCAGTATAAATCCACGTGTTTCAGCAGTTATGGCAATAGAAACACGAGCCATAGTTTGCCAGGTGAGTTTTAAACAGTGGGTAAGTGGTTATGTTTAAAGAGTGAGGCCTTGCCTTTACAGAAGGGAGCAAACACAGACACCATACTGCTCCTTTACAGTGTAAGAAGCAATTTCACCCCTCTCCCCTTCTGTAATAAGACAGAAACGATGCTTTCTGTATTTCCATCACAAGTGTGTAAGCAAGGATAAATTAATTAATGTTTTCTGCTCCAGGCACAGGGCTGGTCTAAGGTCCTAGGAGGTTTACTAATGATGGAGTTGACTAACGACAGACTTCCTGAAATGCTCCTGCCAGGAGTACAAGTTTCCATCCAAGGTCTCAACCCTTAAACATCTTTCCACAGCCCAACTGAGAAAGCATCCAGAGCCAGCTGGAGGTTTTGTGTTCAAGGCTGACCCCTGTAGGATTGTCCTAAATGAATTATTTTTCAAACCAGAATACCGCCAGGGTTCATTTAACATTTCAACCCAATACAACTGTTAGTTAACTGTTCCAACAATTAGTGCCACACCGTGCTAAAAATACACTCTATAACTCAGGTTTCGGCTAGCCTAGATGCACTCTGCAGACAGTGGACTATATGAAAACTTAAGCAGCATCTATTACCATGTTTTCTCCACGTACCCGCCCAAAAAGTGAGTTCAAGCCAGTTCTCCACCATCTATTGATTAAGTTAAATCAACTGATCTCCCAGATTTTCTCCCTAAATCACATTTCTCCCCATTTTAAATGGTTTTCAGGGCTCATCCCTAACTCTCTTCAGAGACCAGAACTAGAGCCAACTTTAAATATCTAACACTGCTGCTATCCCTACTAACAACATTGCCTTTCTGGTCCATATCCCTCCCTCCCTCACCTCACCAGCATCTTCTACCAGCTCACCGTGCTAAACGGCGTAAGGTAGAGATAGATGCTGTCAAGAGTCTATCAGAACCTTCTCAGAAGGATGATTATCATTTGGACACATATAATCAGTGTGATGAGCACTCAGTTGTTTGGGTATTTATTTATTTTTTTCATCGTTACAGGTTTTCTAGTCACCCAAGTAATGTTATGTCGAATCTTAAAGGTGCTTAAATATGCTATATTAATACTATATGCCAAAGTTGTGATCTCACTAAAGATTTATAAGGTTTGTTAAACATGATATGTTTTTCATAAAATCACCAAAATTCATAAAAAGGTCAAGTAGCATAATCTATCCAAATCCTTCCACACTTTTAAGTATAAATTATTTAGCCTTGTTAGTTTACAGTATCTAGCTTGAATTTACAATGACATTTAGCAAGAGAATGCTAGATGTTGGCTTCCCTTGTAAGTAATGAAAAAAATAAATCACAGTATTATTTCCTAATGAAAACTCTTTATATTCAGAATAAATCCTTTTGACAAAAAAACCAGCTTATATTAGTGCTGCCAAGGTACAGGTGACCAGAAATACCAATCAGCAAGGGGGAATTTATCCATCAAAACATTTTTCCATTGATTTCAACTTTTCCAGGACTTCAATGTTGATGTCTCTACCAGAGATTCAATCAGTATATTCATATTGACCTTCACTTGATAAAATATTTATACATGCTTTCAGCCTCATTGACTTAATTCTCTTTTGAATATGGGCAGCAAAGAGGAAACTTTTCTGACTAAATTCTGCTATACCCTTTCTAGTGTCAGGAAACTTCTGCACACAAGCAAAACAGTTGTAAAAAATTGGGAAGAGTGTTATGAATTAAACCAAATTGCATAGAGATATCTGTTCCAATTGAAGTAGAGGGAGTTTCTGAAGGTCTCCACTAGGAAGAGAAGCCACCAAGAGTGAAGTCTTGGCCCATGGAGGTTCATTACACTGCACCAAGGGGAGGCAAGATTTCACCTTAAATGTTTATTCCATTTTTTTTAATCACTCTTGAAAAAGAAAGATTGTGTATGGATGCAACTTCTATTTAGCTCATTTTTCTAACACCAAGCAAGAAATAACCCTAATAATAAGCAGATCGTTAACACAAAGTCACGTGTTTCTCTTTCTGAAATGCTGATTTACCCCAGTACAAGACAGAGCATGTTACTCATTGCGGAGGACAATTAAGTCGCAGAAACATTCACTGCTCACTGGGAACAATCGGCACCATTATGTGATCAACAAATCTATGTCTTATGCGCATTCCCCACCACCACCCTTTTATTTTTTGCTGCAGTCATCTAATATAAGCATGGGGAATAGGGGCAGTGGGAAAGGGGGGAAGCTTAGATTGTGAAATTTGCCACTACCTCCCGTTTTTTCCCTCCCATATTGCGATAAAGTACATATCCTAAAATCACAAGATTAATACAAAAACTATGAGATTCTAGAATAATAATTGGTGTTCTCATATGCCTATTGATTTCTTTCTAACATCCAAGATTAACATTTAAAACATTTTCTTCAGAAACATGAAGGGTAGAGATGTACTTCAAGATGAAAAACAAAGCTGAGATATTCACAAGAACTCACAATCCCCGTATTTGGCATTCAAATTAAACATAAAAGCCTCCAAATACTAGAAGATTCTAAAACATCAGGCAAGTTGACAATGCAGATGCAGGGACTGGGGTGGGTGTGTCTCTCCCGCTGGACTGTTCCAAAAATTATGGAATTTTATATAAATTGCTTTAAAAAATTTAAGATATCCTCTAAATTTAACTTGAGCACTCTGCTATAATAAAAAGACATGAGTCAAGGAGTCTAATTTTTTTCTATTTGAACTGGGACCGAAACTGTGCAAAAATTGTATTATAAAAAAGGTTAGTTTTTGAACAGCCTCAAAGTTGAGAGCTACCTTGGGCTTACTATTTTGTGAGTCCATTTCCAGAGATTTTATCTTTAGAACAACAACAAGACTGTATCTTGCTTATCTGTATTTGATTGCTTGACATAATACTGCTCAAATTGTTCTGAAAACATGAAGCAGTTAAAAATTATGCTTACTTTCTGTATCAGACAAAAGTAATCAGCACACATTCTTTTTTCCTTCCTTTGCTTAGCAGAAAAAACGCATGGTATTTAGAAGGAACAATGCCTGAGGATTTTTGCAAGCATGGATACATCTGTATTTTTTGTTTATTTGTTTTTCACTTTTGTTCACATTCTTCTTCTGTTTCATTTTTCCCTATTCACCACACAGGTTCAGCACCCTCCTTGCTGGTTTTGAAGACACATATAGAAACCATTCTGGCAATACTCAGGTCCCAACACAGTACGAAACTGAGCTATTGATCCCAGCAGTCTGACATGCTTTCTGGCAGCTGAGATTTAAGCACGGATATATCGAGATCTCAGGAAAGTCAGGGCAGATTTTAAAGCAGATATGAAATTTGCAAAAGCAAAGTTTAATTTGAACCTGGTGAGCTGAGAGAGGAGTACGTCCAACTTTCAATATTGGTGGTCAGGTTAATTACCATGGTGCTTGCAATGTCTTTCTCACTCTTTCGCATTTCACCTTTCAACACAGGCATGAAATCATCTTCCCTGAAATTTCAATTTCATTCAAACAAATGCCAAAGGTTTCCAAAAGTTAACTCACCTTCGGCCATTTTACTTTAATACAGACTATTTAATTAACATGCTGTGACATACGTTGCTTTACATACATTCGTTGTTCCGTGTATTACTCTATTTTTCCACTCCTCCTTCCCCTAGTTTTAGAAATATATCCCAGGTCAAGTCATCACTCTCAGACTCTCAAGAGGACAGGAAGACAGAGACACCCAGTAGGTATTGTTATAACAGGTGCCACTACTAATTGCATAAAGATAATTTTATAGCAATTACAGTGATGGCAGAAGTGCAAAAAGTGATTCCAGGGAGCTTTTTCCCTCATAAGCAGTAAACATCCACTACTTTAATTAACACCATAAACCAAATAAATTCATTGTTTCTTTAATGTATAGAACCATCAAGTACTCTAGACAGTAGAGTGGCAAAATGGAATAACTTCTCTGTAAGTAAAAAGAAACATTATTTGTCTATTATAAAACATATTATAGTATAGGTGTTTCTTTGAGGGGAAGGGAGAAGAAAAAATACCTTTGAATTATCTAAAACACTGCATTTTAAATCAGGAGCACAGCCACATTTAATTTATTAAAAGATTTATTATAAAAAATTAATTATTTATGAAACTTAGCACTTATAAGCACATACTGATTTTCCTCCAGACTCAAAAGTGTTGAGTTGATTACGTATAACTGGAAGTGGAAACACATCCCACAGCAAGTGGATGGAGGGAAGAGGAAAGAAAAAGACTTCCATTACAGACCCCTTAGGAGTAACTGCAAGACCACACACAGACCAATGTCCCTTTATGTTAAGCACTGCACAAACACAGGACAAAAAACTCTGTCCAAACCCAAAGCATCATCAGGAAGACCACAGAAAGAATGCTTGAGCAAGGTAGTTTTGCTGAAAAAATTTTACAAATCGTTGAGTCGACCTTAGCATGGTTTGGGAATTTACTAGCTCTACAAATAAAGTAAGCTTTAAATATGTTAACACTACTTTTAGCTATTTGTAGCTTCACGGTCTAAAATTTGTAACCTTGAGCTAGAGCAACAAGGCCTGTTTAGAGAAGACAAACCAAAGAAAGCATTCCTCAAAGAAAAGCTGAAAAGCACCGAAGCCCAAATTTCCAATAACTAAAACTAGCGAGAATCAGACTAGCATCAGTAACTAGAAAATTACAAACATGGGCTAATACTCAGATTTAGTGCCTCCAGAGACCTAAAATAAAAAAACACCCATCTGCCACATTTTTTAAGCAACAGAAAGCAATTTGTATGCTGTGTTCATATGTACAAAGCTGGATATTACCATCAAACTGTGGAAGGGGTCTGTCCTGAAGTGGTGGTTCTCAGGCACTGAAGTTCACGCTGAGGTCCTGCCCGTGGGACCAGCCTCTTTGACATCCCTTGGCTCCTGGTTGATGGCTGGGGATTAACAGCACTGGAAACTAAAATCCAACATTTCCTAAAGGGATGTACTTTAAGCCTGGCTTTCAGCCTGGTTTAAACTTTATTTACATATGTATTTTAATACACATTTAATTCTTTGGCCAGTTTTAACCAAATCATGTTCATATGTGTTTAATGAGTAATCGGCAACCTCACACTTTGGGGGGGGGGAGGAATATTGTCCCCAGCAAAGGAAAAACTGAAGCACCCGCTCAGCAGTTACCAGCATTGCCTCAACTACAAACCAGTCGATGCTTTTTCCCTGATGTTGGTTTGTAAAGACAAAAGGGGGGCGGGAAGTCCCTGCTCTGTGAGGTGGCTTAGGTGACAGCAGGAGGGGTGAAATGTGGAGATCAGAGAGGGAAGAGAGAGAGAGGAAGAGAAGCTGTGGTTATTACAGGGGGAATGAGATGCAAGGGCAGAAGGGACAGATCTGTGGGATATTTTATGCTGCTACCCCCACTATTCATATGTGTATGGAGTTCGGGGGCTTTTTTAAGGTTCCGTCTGGAAAATCTGACATGGTATTTGCAAAATTCATGTCCTGCCTCCCGATTGAAAGAACAATGCAGAAGTTCAAAGCCTGGAAATTCCTGTTAGACCTGTACAACTCCGTAATCTGGTGATAGCTGAGCTAACTAGGAAACAACATTTTTGTCATTTAGTGAATTCTTCATTCCCCAAAAGTTTTCATCCCAGTTTGGGAGGCTTCCTAGATGCCTTAGATCCCCCCACTCCACAACAGACTAATCAATCAGGGTGCTGAAAAAAACAAGGTAACTGGGCAAGGGGACAGATTGACGCTTAAATCAAAGGTGCCACAGGCACAACAACGTATCTTCCGATGAACCAGCGTTTTCCGATGACAATGCTAGAAAGCCTCTGGCCAGCTGTACTGAAAACTCAGGAACCACAGGTCCTGTCAAACAGTACCACAGTGCCCCTCCTGATCAATTAATTTCTTAACAGGCATTACACCAGGAGAACAAGGGATCTGTTTGAAGGACTCTCGGTGGGGACAAAGGCAGGCTTGTGAATTTACCCAGAAATGTCACACGGCCACGCTGGAAGACAAATCTGACAAGGATGTTCTAGGCAGAATAACGCTCAAAGCAGCTTGCCAGTCTGGTTTTAACTGGTTGTTGCTGAACAGAACAGGAGCTGGGCAGTTCAGTGGCATAAAAGAATGTATACACGACTCGCATCATTTATCCTGATAAAGATTAAGAGTGCGACGGCAGGCTGATCTGCTACAAACTACTGCCTTATCGGGGTGCCTGTAAAGACCAGAACAGCACCCTGATGGTGGCTTGGCTGCAGGAACTACCAAGGGCATGGCCAAGGATGCTGACCAATATTGGTTCACTGTTTTTGTGGTTTTGTTTTGGGGTTTTTTTGTTTGTTTGTTTGTTTTTGGGTTTGCTTTTTTTTTTTTGTGCTTCTCCTGTCTACAGGTAACTTCTGTCTCATGTTTTAAACACACTGTGAACTATTCGGAGCTGACGTCTTGTGTTGCTAACTGCCATACAAATCGAGAACAGCAAAGTGGGGACCAAGTCCACCATTCTGCATTACAAATAGCATCAGCACCCCACTGGAGGCAAACAAAGAAAAGTCGAACCTGAGCTCTACCACATGCACACTGAATATGTTGAGTTTAATCCCATGGAATGGGGAGAAGGTAAAGCTTTTGCAAGTGATGAAAGACGCATTCATATTTAGGCTAGAGTTTACAGCCATCAAGGAGCTAATCGCACAACTGACATAAATCCTAGTCTAGACAAAGCTTTGTACACTGAAAGGAGTAAAAATGCACTGCAATGGCATGGAAGACAGTTTCCAGCCCTTGTATGAGACCATTGAGATCATTGCAGCTAAGGCTAGAGATTTTAACCACTACAGATTCGTGCTGGCTTCCACTGTCTTAACATTTTACTGTGCCTTTTAAGCACACAGTCCAAGTTCAAAACCCCTCGGATATGGATCTATCAAAGCCACACCAGTTATTTACGAAGGTCATTTTGCATATTCAGGTCCCAACTGATGCCAGCGTTTATTAGGTACTGCCCACCAGTGAGAACGTGATGATCCTCAACCCTATTTCCTAGAAGTACTTCACAACCTCATGCACCAGGTCAGCCAGTCCCCTGATTCTTGCTCTATTTTAACCAATTTCACACCTATGATGCCTCACGTGGAAAATAACAGCAACAGTGATGCACCACATGAGAAGAGGGAGAGTAGAAGATCGAGAGACAGGGAAACAACAAGTATGCAGCTAAGGCACTGCGTGCCCCACACAGTCACTGCCAGAAAGCCAGAGACTCTCAAATTTTCAGCCAGGGTTAAAATGAGCATCCTGAAAAATTACTTTACAAAATACAAGCCTCTATACAAAATAGTAATTTTTTAACAAAAAAAATCCTTGTTCTCTAAAAGGTAAGGATGTGCAGCAATAAGTTGTTCTCAGTGCTAACTGTGATTAAAGAAATCTCTAGAAACTGAGGACTAGCAAGGTGAGACAGTATAAATGCAAACTGCTGAGAGTCAGTTTTACGCTTCCCAGATATGCAGAGTTAAAGACTGCTTTGTGAGGAGGTGGATACCTTAGATCCATCCTGCTCGATGAGAGGCAGGAATAAACCTAAACTTCTATTGCTGCTGTTATACAGGCTGCCTGCCAATTATTTCTGGCCTTCAGAATAGACTATTTCTGCCACAATAAGAGGAGGACAGAGCAGAAGGCAGCACGATGAGTCCAGCCCCAAGCTCCCCGAGTGAGCAGGGTCCAAATGTATTCACCAGCAGAGGGAATAACGAGAGGAGGTTGGCAAGGAGGAGCAAGGGGGTGTGTAGCTTCCAAAAAGCAAAGAGGCTATGTTTCAGTGGGGAGTTATGTTCTGAAGGCTTTCATCTGTCAGATGCCATGATTTTTTTCTCCCTGCCTCCCCTGCTTTCCTGCTCCTCAGCATGTGTATTACTCTTCTGCAACTTAGGCTGCCATAGAACCAGTCTTGCTGTGGTAAGTATCTTGGCAGAACTTCAGATAAAAGAAAAACATCCTTTCTGGCAGGCACAAGCCCCTGCAACATCATAAGATCGAGTACAACAAGGGCTAGATTAAATCTGAGGTTTATTAATACCAATTTTGGGTAAAGCCTCTACCTACTATCCTAATATACAATACTAACTTTTCTAGCTCAGGATGTGTCAGGGTGGGGTTGCTCTGAAGTGCAACTATATTTGCTATAATCTCAGATCAGACACTGGTGTACTGAAATAAAAACCATCTTCAAACTTTTAAATTTATTTTCCTAGATTTATTTTTGGTACCGATTCAACGCTGATACTAGTATCACCGTGATAAGAGAAGGCAGGTTACATTAATCTAACTGCGCAAATACAAACTGTCTGGTTTTGGGAAATGTTTTCCATGCACTTTTAAGTATGGAAACTCGAAATGACAGGAAAACACCTGGATTTGCACCCAGCAGGAAAGTACCTACTAGGCTGTTGCTATCTGTGCTGAGGAGCCCTTGAAACAAAAACAAACCAACCGCAAATCACACTAATGGGAAGGCTGTCACTTCTGGATTCAACCATAGAAGTGAAATATAATCGGGGAAAAGAAATATTGGCTTTATTCCCAGACACAAAAAGTAAATCATCTGCAGAGAGAATGGCATTCCTCTCCTCCCCCCTTCATCCCAAACCAGATATCAGATCTATGGAATCGAGTATACAGAAACTTTCCCACCTTTTGACAATCCAACTTAAAAAAAGAAACAAAAGAGAAAAAAAACACAGAACCGCCCTATATGCATATTTATTAAATACATGATAAAATTATCTACCAAATTTAACAGCTTCCTGAAGTTAAACAACAAAATATGTAATCTCGACCAACCTTACCAGGAACCCCAGTTCAGCTGTAAATTTCCACAGGATCCTTGGAGAAACTGTGGCAGTCCACATATATATAAAGGTCTGAGGACTAAAATATTCTCAGTTTCCTGACCTAGTATCTCAAGATGAACACCTAAAAAAATATTGACTCATTACCCTTAAGTCTCCCACCCTGGGCCCAGTGGCTCCTGAGGAAGCACAGTCCCCCCACTCCATCCCCCCCGATGACCCAGGTCACAGAAGGCAAGGCAAAAAGTTGCCCCCTCTTAGATGCGTGGCCACAGCCTTTTAAAGGACCAGAACACATTAAATAGCAAACAAACTAGTAATAATATCCAAGACAAACATCATATAATTGAGGTTTTATAAGCTTTGTTTTTGTATCATCTAATCCCAGGCTTGAGCCCGTGTTCTGTAAAGCTTGGGAAGAATCAAGCACTTGAACCACACATATTTGCAAGTGTCCTTTCCTACTTAGGCATCAAAATGAACGACCTCAAATTTGAAGCGGAGACTTTTTGAAACATACATTTCTAGTCCAGGTACTCATATGGGATGTGGGACTTTCCTAAAAGCTTTGCTACCAAGTGGCAGGCCGGCAGCGGCAAACCCAGCTTTCACACATTTGTTACCTCTGTGGTCAGAAAAGAATAGTTGTGTACTCAGCACTAACAGCCTTCTGAAGAATATATTCCAGTCCTCCAGAGCTCTGGTATCTGGCAAATTTTCAATATCGCATACTTGCTGACTATCCTAGTGTGCTCCAGGATAATGCTGAATTATGAACCCAGCCCCTTTGCACAAAGTGTTCCCGTATTCTTTTCAAAAGAGTTCCCTCCTCCACCCAGAAAGTTAAAGAAGCGATTCAAAGCCCCGCTGTGGAAATACCAAGTTTGTGTTTTAGCTAAGAGGAGCACAAAGCAGGGAGAACAGAGGTTTACAGAGAAAGAAGGAACAAGCCAGAAGCCCTGATGAGAAGTTAGAGCAGAGAGGGTGCCGAGGCCACATGGAAAAAACATGTGCCTCTCATCCTTTACATGTAAAGAATTGAGAGCAAAATGAAGAAGAAACAACAGTGCTCAGGTCAGAGATAAGCAAGAGAAGCGTGAGTCTGAAGGAGACAAAAGAACTCGAGGCAAGCAAGTATGCAGCAACTAGGTTAAAAAAATAGATTAAAAAAAACCCCAGATGAACATTTGCCATAGTGCTGCCCCTTACAGGCTGAGTGATATTTGCTATGTCCTAAAACACACTCTCAAGCCATTAATGGCTTGGGATGAACACAGGGAATATTATTTTTCATCTCAAAAGATATCTGGTAGCCACCTGATAGCTGGGCTGGCTGTTCTTATCTGATATCTCGGCACAAGAGATAATCTGAAGGATGCGGTGGGTGGTTAAGTCAAGGGCATGAGCAAGAAAAGCTTTTCCTAAGGAAATTATTCTGCTGGAAGGGAGAGGGCAAAAGCCCTTCACAGGCCCTCCCGAGCCCTTGCAGGAGGAGAGGCACCGCACAGAGCCAGCCTCAGAAGCCTAGAGCCAGCACGTGACAGAACAGCATCAGGCATTCATGCAGGACAAAAGGGTACCATTCTGTAGGGTAAATACATAGGGGGGTCTCTTCAGGTTAAGGTTGAGCCATGGTAATTCCACTGTTACTGCTCACACCACACTTGGTAGATCAGAAACCAGTTTCCATTCCTGTCTGTCTAGCCTCATTTACGATTATTGAAGGCACAAATGTAACTTTAAAGAAAATCAAACATCCCTTTCTGCTTATCTTCTGTGACTTGCTTTGGAATAAAGGTACTTGGCAAAACCTTCAAGCTTAGCAATTTAAGTTAAGCACTTAATTCCGAGTTTAGAGACTTAAATACAGATATCCACACACCTACCTCTCTGCTGAGCATTTATGAAAGAGCCTTATTTCTAAAGAGAACAAAGCCCTGGGTGTTGAAGACACTGAGAACTACAGCTTAAGTCAAAACTAGACTCTGAGGCTGCACAAAATCAACCCTCTTCTGCTTTATATATAGCTGACTGGTTAACAATTCCAGCCAAACATTTTCTCAAGCTTCCATGCTGAGTCATACCAAACATTGGTTGGCTTCATGGCAACAAGTTAGTGTGCAAATAATGGAACGTAAAAATAAAAAAATATGCAAATATGTAGTATTTTTTTAAGATCTATTTAGATTTATATTAACTAGACATGGCAGATTTTATACCACAGAGAGCATACCTAGACAAGCAGAACTGAGGTTTATTTCGTGCATAGTTGTGTTCAGGTTCATATACACGATAGGTTACTAGCAACTTTTCAAACTCTAATTAATCAATGCAGCTAGCAAGGAACCATACAAAGCACACATACAAGGAAGACTAGTATTCTATTAGGAAAGTGATACATTGCTTGGCATTTCTTGTTTGGGGCCATCAGTAGAGTCACATCCACTTTTGAGACACACCTCACAGCCTGCCTCTACCTACTGGCATTTGAAGACGGATCATTAAAGTTAAAAACTCTATTACTTGAGACACTCTAGGAAGCCCACTCCTATTCATTTTTTTCCCTAGCTATATATTTTACAGGTTTGGATCTACTTGACTTCAATCTCCTATCCTTCATGTAGTCTGGAGAGACTACCCCTTCTTCCTCTAGAAAGAATCTTCACAGGCTTTATTAAGGAGCTATAATTTTGGGGGAAAATAAGAACACTTAGTGTAGTCCTGAGAAAGCATGTCCTCAGGTATCTTAAAAGCTTCTAGTAGAACACATAATTTCCCCCTATTTTAATTATGCTGATTATTAACATCTTTCTCTTCATTTTTGAGTCAAAATCCATTGCCTTCTAAAGAGACTTCTCCAGAGTCAGGTCTTCCTCATGTGTTTCAGCTGCAGAGCATTCAACCTGAAACTCCTAAAAAAGATCACAACTTTTTTGGAAATATTTACTGCTTACTCTAAGAAATAGGTTCCCTCACAGTCATTTGGAGATGAACCTATTTGTTCCTTCACACCTCCATAGCACAAGATTCATTCTAAAGAACTCTAACAGTTCTTTAAAGCCTGAAAGCCACAAGTCTGCTCGATCAATTGCAAGACTGAAGTCACCTGTTACCCTGCCTTAAGACAATTAATTGCTCACACAGCAAAAAAATTGGTATTCCTTATTATCTCAAAAGGGTCAACCAAAGATACAGAACAGATACATCATTTGAGCAGTAACATCTGATATTATGGCTATGCACAGTACAAATATAATTTCAAATTTTGTAGTGAGCTGAATAAGATAACATCTTAAATCAAAACCAAAAGATCACGTCATTGCAAAAAGAATCAAAATAATATGATGATGCTCACTTATCACCTGTAACTCTTCTGGTGGAGATTTCAGAAAACATTACATAAAGAAGACTTAAAAATTGGAGTATCTAACTGCCCCCTTAAGAAGTATGTAGAATATCCAAAACCACACTTACCAAGCCCCATTTCTAAGGAGGCCTTCAGTCCTTATTTCATGACTCGATAGGTATGGAAGAGATGATTTTCAGTTATGCTCAATCTTGATTCTTGTTCTCATTCACCAGCATCATTTGAGGTTTCATCAAAAGAAGTTGTGGCACTGGCTAAGAGAAGCTACAGTTGTTAGTGGCCAGTAAATTTAAGTTCACCAACAGGCTGACCAGGAGATTATAGGACCTATGGTTTGGCTTACTATAAGAAAGTTTCACAAGTTATGTCAACATAAGTAGAGTAACAGCTATACCTTTAAAGAAAGATTTTCAGTTTAACATAACATAAGCTGCCATGGTTTCAGCCAAGTTGGCCAAAGACAAGACAACAAATGCTCTCCCCCACCTCTCACTCCAAAGAGAGTAAGAAGAAAGATAAAGAGATTTATAAGTTTAGGAAAAAACTAAACTACCTTAATGAAATCAAATTAAATCAACTAATAATAAAATAAAAACAACAAAAAAAATGAAATAGATACGATATATAAAAAACTGTATCAAGCTCCTAGGGGGATGTCACCAGCAGGCACTGGGAAAGTCCCAGTCTAGTCTCAGTGTCAAACGGGAACTGGTTTCCAGAACACGTTAATGCGGATCAAAAGGACAGGGTCCTCCTCAGGCCTCAGTCATGAGAGAACCACTGGAGAAGACCAATTGAAGAAGAAGCAAACCGACCTCTTTGATCCCTCAGCTTTTATACTGAGCATAGCAGATGGGATGGAATATCCTATTGGTCAGTTTGGGTCAACTGGCCTATCAGCTCCTCCCCACAGATGCAACCCCTCCACAGGGTAAATAACCAAGAACACTGACCATGTTTGCCACAGCAACGACCATAAGCAAGAGCCTCTCTCATTGAACAGAAAGTTGGATCTCCTCCACCCCAAACCAGGACACAAGCTGAAGTTGCGATGGGAAGAAATACAATGCTGTAGCATTAGAAGCATACTTTGCTATCTGAAAACCTAGCCTTACTACAGAAGCAAGCCTTCCTGAGTGACACCACAGGGCATGTGCTGGCCCAGATGTCTTCAGGAGGGATTAATTAATCATGATTTAGTTAATGATCATTTGAGGAACAGCTGGAGAAATTTGTGCCCATCATTTCAAGGCAGCATGAAGAGTGTGGGAGAATAATTGTAAGATATAAAAAATAGTGCTTCTTTATTCTGCCCACCATGTCTTGTCTTTAATGAGAGGATGTTCCTTAGCCTGTACCAGTATCATATGGAAAAGGGAAAACCTGTTCAGCAACCTGTTCATACTGAAAATGGTGCCCTGTTTGGGCACTACTGAAAGAAGATGATCTCCCTCTTCTAAACTGAATCACAACATCCAGAGTTTCCCCATCCTGGCTTTTGCCTCTCCTTTACCTATTCTAAAGAGAAGGCCCCAGTATACAAAGTCATGCTATTTCTTAAACTCTAATGTTTTTTTCAAGAAAGATGTGAGTTTTTTCCATTTGACCATGCTTGCAACACATGGGCAGATTGTAGCAGCCTTATTTCTTACTCCTTCTCTTGAAGACACAGATCAGTTTGCCCCAAGCAGGTCTTGATTATCTATACCTCTCTGCTTCCACCACTAAAATAAATAAATAAATAAATAAATGTCCAAGTAAACACAGGCACCAAAATAACCCAAGCAGATAAATTCCAATTCCCAAGAATACATCTATCACCTGCACAAAGTCTCCTGCAACAGCTTCCCAGCTGGTTCATGTTTAGACAACAAAAAATTGAGAGTGACCTGCTGAGGGCCGCGAGGGTATCCATCATGTCATGCTTTTCAGTAGCAGCTGTAGCAAAATCAACTACGCAACGCGTTGCGTTTGCCAGCTGGATGCCTGCCCACAATCCTTTGCCCCCTGCTCTCACAACATTAAAAAAAAAATATTTTAAAAAATGGCAACAGTGTATGACATTGGCATTATTTTCTAAAGCTTGAGAAGGTACTCGAGTACCTCCTGGTCATTTCAGAAACAAATGCTCATTTGCGCTTTAAAAGTTGAGTCCACTAAACGCGCATTTCAGGGCCTTGTCAGCTGATTTTCAGGAGCAATATAACATTAAGTAGGTGACATGGTTAGATGCCTTCCTTATGCAAAAAAAAGATAAGATGCAACCCGATACCACGTTGGCAATTACAGTCCTGTTAAAGGTTTTCATATGAATAATAATAATAGGCCTTCTGTCATACCTGCCAGGATGACCTATACTCTGTAGTATAGAGCAGCAGCTCCCACCTGAGGACCTTAAGCATTGTTCTGGGTCTATAGGAAAGATCTTGTGAAATAAAAAAAAAAAAAGAGATGCTGATGGAAAGGGGAAGTGGTTTTTCACAGACTTGCTAGGCTATGAAGCAATCCGCAGCACGATCAGTAGGAAATGACCACAGACCTCATGACGACACTAAGAGTCTGTAAACAGAAACATTTGAGAAACCCTATTCTTGCTCATTTGATCATCACACAGAAACTATTAAGGTCAATAACTTCACTAGAATGGAAAAAACCGAACAGTTCGATTTGAAATACAGTTCCATAACATTTTTTCTCAGGGACCTCAGATGATTTCTTCAGAGGTGACAGGTTCAAAAGAATGACAGTCACCACTCCTGCCATTTCTCAGATTCAACACTCTTTCCTCCTGAGTTCTCAAAACGGAGTTAGAAGAAATTCAAGGGAGAAAAAGAAAAGAACCAAGAAAATATGAGAAAAATTTGAAAATTGAATTGGAGTGGGGTGGGGGTGGATAAGGAATAAGAGAAAGAAAACATATTAATAGAATAAAACATGAAACTCAATCCTAGAAACAGCTTTTTTTGATCTACACAGTCAAAGCTATGCATAGTTACTTTAATTACCAAAGAGTGGTTTGCAAGCTTAAAATCAAATCCATGTGTTTACAAAGTAAAGAAGTTGAAATCAGTACTGGAAAACAGAGTCAGCCTCATCTAGTCCATCATTAATTAAACCTGTGCTGGACTATATCTATTTAGATCAGCTTCCTCAGCTGAGCGCTATTCCAGAATTAAGAAAGATTTAACTTCACCTGCAAGTGGTGGGTACAGTTACCCAGAAATAAAACCCTTTTTCTTTCAGACAGAATGCTTAGGTAGGACGTTACTCTGTAATATCTAATCTAGAACCACTAGGAAGCCATGCTGATTTTCAGTGAGGATAGAGGTTATGGAGCCTTTTATGTATAAGAGTTCCTAATACTAAACCTTTACTGCTATAAATGAAAGGCATCTTCTGATAGTTTTTATTATTTTAATTTTTTTTTTCATTGTCTTAGGTATAATTTTTTTGCTCTTGCCACTTACAGAGAGAAAGCTTATTTTCCTTCTGAGAAGACACTGGAAAGAATCTCCTGGAATGTTTTTGCATAACTGAAAAATTGGGGGAAAAATATTCCTAGTTTCTCCACTGTTAAACGTTACTTTTCCTGTTTCCTTAAATTGAATGGAAGTTGAACCACCAGTATTTTAAAGTTCAGTTGTGCAACTCTAATCTTCCTAGTCAGGTGTGAAAAATATTTATAGACACAAAATGATTTATAGATGTGGTTAATTGGGGTTCTGCTGGACTGTTCAGACTGCTTTGCATCAGAAATTTAAATTGTAAAGTTCTTAATGTAATCCTGAATCTCAGATTAGAAATAACATCTTGACAATTTCCCGGTCAGCCACCTAGCAGCACCAGGCATCTCCCTAACCCCTGCTGTGTGGCTCTGCATGAGTGATCATGTGTGAGAGGGACACTGGGACTGCCAGGGGAATTTGGGGAAAAGACCTGGAAATCCACCTCTGGCTGTCCCAGCAGAGCATCCTGGAAGCCCTCCCATGGAGCAGGCACAGGGGAAACCCACGTGAATTTGCACCGCTGAGTGTGGAACGACAACACCTAGGAAAGGGCAGAAAGGAAGAATGGAAAGATAGGAAGAAGCAGTGGGAATGTGGGGACCAACAGGTGCGACAACAGCATTGGAACTCCTACATGAAAAAAACCATGAACAAAAAACCTTCTCAGCGATGCCACCCCTGCCTCACAATCCACATCCCCTTCTCCTCTTGACCTGGTTAAACAAATAGATATAGCCAAAACGTGCAGCTCAAGCCCAGCAGATGTAGTGAACATGTTGGCTGCCACGAAGAGGCCCATGAAAGTTTATGGAGTTTGTCGTGGGAATGGAATAAAGACCAGAAGCCCATGAAAGATTATGTAGTTCGTCATGGAAACGGAATAAAGACCAGAAATATTTTCAGAATTGGGACCGCAGCTAGTAATCACGTTTAAGAGGCATTTGGACAATGCTCTTAATGCCATGCTTTAACTTTCGGTCAGCCCTGAAGTGGTCAGGCAGTTGGAGTAGATGATCATTGTAGATCCTTTCCAATTGAACTACTCTATCCTGGTTTATTCTGTTCCATACTATTAATTTTGAAGGGGAGGGAAAAAAAACACCTCCAGAAAGACTATTAAATACAGGCAACCGTTAGCTCTTGGTAAAGCACTAGTTTGAGCAGCCATGCCACTGGGACTACTGCACAGCACTGAGTAAACCACTTTCTGATCCATTTTGCTAATCGTCTGTTTGAGATACACGCTAGTAGCTGATACATAGAATAGTGTTCACATTTTAACTGAAATACTGTTAAACATATGCAGGTAGTTTCTCGCCACTCCTGCAGTGCAAAAGTGCCAGAGAGTAGCCCTCGGAAGAAATCACAGATGTTTTAAAAGCTGCATGTATATGACCTCTTTCTTCCACTGGACATACAGATGAAAACCAGGGACAGCTTAGCGTGAAGTATAGAATAAAAGTGACAGAGAGTGGGTATCACCAGTTTACATTAGCCACCCACACCAAGGTGAGCTTTTCTGTTTAGAACAATAATTTAATTCATTCTAAACGGGACTTTGTCAGACTTCCAGTCAAGGGCTACAATTTAGAGTGAGTTGCCTTTGGTGGACGTTGGCACCTGCCCATCAGAATAATGAGAAAACACTCTGTGGCCTTTGTTTTCTTGGCTGTGAGACACAGACCTTGAGCCATTTCACTCTTTCTCTGATGCTACCTGTATTTCTCTCTCATACTCTCGGAAAGACAGGACTTTTTTCCAGTTCGTTCCACAAAAGTCCTAAGTGACCCTTGGTGGCCTGATTTTTAGTCTGGCATCTAGAAAGGTTTTCTCTAGGTCACCACAGGCGCTACAGTGCTATGTTATAGCAAGGGAGATGTGGCAGATCATGGGTCCCTGCGCTCAAGAACAGCAACCGCAGCCTATGACCCCACTTCTGTCCCCTGGTCTTAAAATAACCTCACCTATACCAAGAGGTCTGACGCATAGAGACTTCAAAATAGTAGTTAGATGAATCACACTTAGAGCTGCACCCGTGTTTCAGTCATGATTTCCAAAAAGGCGTTTTGCAACCTTTCATAGTCACAGGCTTTGTTACTACCAACAGCCTATTGTTTGTTAAAGCTTTGGGCTCCCAATCTCCAGACACGAGACGGCTCACACATTGAAAGCCAGATACAAAAACTACTATCTGCAGCAGAAGAGCCTTACATGGTAATTTCACCTGAAAAGGAGTTAAACCGTAGGCTACATATTCAATGGTGTCAAACTGTTTCTATGAAAAATTAAGGGGCATCAAAACTATTTTTTTTTTATTCCATGACAATTAAAAAAGTAGGTGTGTTTTCTTTTCCCTAAATAAAACTATGACATTTTCCACATCCTTCCTTCCTGAAATGACCTACTTTCACCATTGGAAGTAGTAAGAGAGTCTGAATTATTTTGAACTGATGCTTATACTTTGACTAAAAGTTTAAATTTAAACAATTAAGAACAAAATATTGTTGCTTTTTATCCCACGCATTTTATCTCAGAGTTTGAAAATGATAATTGATTATGAAACAATTTTATAAGAGTTCCTAAGTTCACATTGAGATTTTCCAGTTGCTCTCCTGACATTATCACATTGTACACAAAGGTCTTAGGCCAAATATTTGCAAGCATGTGCCTACATCTCTTCCAATCTTCTTCAAGTCTCAGTTTTAAAAAAGTGGGTTAAAAACATAGAAAATGAAAACATCTGGCTTCATGTCTTTACTTCCAGCTACACTTCCAGTTATAGAAGAAGACCTAATTTCTAGTGAAATCCCACGGGGCTTTATGGATTCTTCAAAGCCTTTCTCTCGTGGCAGAAAGCAGACAAACTTCCAGCATGTGCAGATTTACTCACAGAACCTTCCAGAATTATCTGTTATGGATACCAAACACCAAACACTTTTCCTCCAGCAGTGGAAAAAGGCCAGTGCCTTTGACATAGTGTTATCAGCATGACTGATCCTATGAGTCACTTTTGCAATGGAACGAAAATCTCAACTCTCCAGCTCCAGGACCAGCCGCTCCCTCGCAGCCACAGATGCAAAAGCCAGCAGGAGCCAGTTATATATTGCTTATATATCACTTATATATCACGACTCTCTCCCATATATCACACCATTACGGGTTATTGCTGTATTTAAAAGAACCAAATTAAGTACCTGTAAAATTTTCTTGAAAAGGTTAGGTCAGAAGAAGTGAGGCACGTCCCCTGAAGTTTCATGGATGAACTCAGGGATGGGTTCTTCAGAGGCAAGAGCAAATAGGAAGCCACAGGCCACACATCGGTGTCATCTGGGTCATCCTAAACTCTCAGTGGTGTGGTTGTACAGCCCCCTCCCTCACCAGATGGCCGCATCCAGCCCACCACATAGTGTTCCAGAGTCACCACTTACCCAGCAAAAAACAAAATTCTCACTGAAGCTGAAAAAACAACCCAAATAATTTTTTTTGTTTTCCCTTCTGTGGCTGGCTTGTACAGTCAGAGATGCTATTTCTCTACAAAGAAGAAAATTGTTATTATTTTTTCTCCTCTAATCTGCACTTCTCAAGAAACTCTGTTGATCCCCACCCTTCACTGGGGAAAGCTTTATCTGTCTGCGGTTCGAAGCCTTTATGCCTGGCTCTTTAAGGGTGCTGAAAGAAACATTTTAGAAGACCTGAGACTGTTTATGCAAAGAAGGCTAAAGGCATGGAGCTAGCTGGCACTAGTCTTTCCGCCTATTCGTAAAGGTAGAGGTATGGGGAAAACAGGTCAAGGAGACTGTGAACCTCAGTACTTCTGCACTACTTATCAGTGGTTCCCACTATCCTTTAATACAGTTCGGAGATTAATACAGCCTTGCTGTATTAATCAAAGGATCAAGGTCGTTTGGATAGGGCAGTCCAAGCAGAAAACCCTTCCCGGTGAGAAGCAAACAATTCTACTCTTCACTATTGGCCCAAACAAGACCTTTAGTGTCACATTAAAACAGGACAAAATAATTCAGCTTATCGTCATAGGAAAATTAAGTCAGTGTTGTGTCCAGACAATTAGAAAAGTAATTTTAATAGGCTTCTGGTAAACTCAGATTTCTTCTTATCATCAATACCTTGAGTTTGCTCTGCTATGTTGCAGTAGGACAAAATAATGGTTTAACCATCCAGTACAATTTTATGTGCAGATAATAAATATTTCATGCAAAATATTTTGGCCTATTATCCCATGTAAATACAAGGTTTTAAAATAACAAATTATTCTGAGGTACTTCTACAAGGCTCCATTAGTGATTTCTATTATGCAGAAATCCAGTTAATTACTATCTAGTTCCAATAGTCAGAGAAGTTCAGGGTATGTTCAGAGAGATGCCTCTACCAGATCATAAGACTCCTGAAGACTGAAACATGAATGTCCTCTCTGGACCCTTCATATGGAATGAAAAAAAGCCACGTCAGCACAAATTCTGACTATTTTAATTCCATATTCTTGAGAATAATAAGAATGCACAAATAGGTTTCACTTCCTCATAAATTAATTCTCCGACTGAATAGGGAGGATTTAGTTTTACGTAAGCACAAGCTCACAAGAAGTTTTGATCCAAGAGGTCCATTTCTTGCCTCTGATCAAAAGGCTACTGCCCGTGAATTTTAATGGGAGTTGCTTTAAAACAGTAGAAGCATGGAGAACTTAATAATAAAAGGGCGGGAGCAGGGGTACCCATAGTTTTTCTTTTATCATTAACTTTAGCAAGTTAAGAAAAGCCATATTACTGATACTAACTAACAGGCATAAATTCTTAATGGCAAAAGTCCAAAAAAAAAACCCCAAACCCATGCAGGAAATCAGTCCCAGCTCAAGAGTGAGACACAGGACTTTCACTTGCTCGTTTTACAGTTACCACAAGAGTTTAGTTCATTTAGTTCATTTACTGATTTCAGCCTTGCTGGATCTCTATTGTTGTGGCCAGCCTCCATCCCTCCAGTTCCCTTTACTGACTTGGATAACAAACCAAAATGCTTGCGGTAGAGTTTGCTTCGAATGAAGTGCCATTCACCTGAGTCAAGCTCATCCACTACAGGCCATTTAGAGACCCCAAACCAAGGGCAGCAGCAAGCATGGGATGGCACGGTTTAACACGCCGTGGCTCCCCACTCTTGCGCTTTCGGACACTAAAACCATCAGGCCACTTGGCTACAGCCAGACACGATCCACAAACAGCAACACAGAAGCCAGACACCCTTTCCAAATTCTCCTTTTCCATGGTGCAGCAGCAGCAGAGGCCTCTCAGTTTGGCTAGGTTTGCCTACTCAAAATCCTCCTTGCATTTTTCCAAGCTCTTTATTTTTATGCCTTGCTTTCTAATGGAAATGTATTAATGCTTTGCAACCTGCCCTGGGGAACAGCTGCCCCATTCAACACCTCCTCCACCGTATTTGTTCTGGAATGTGCTCCATACTATCGTTTATTTTGGCAACAATAACGCCAACATGTTTTTAGTTGCATTTTCAGTAAGTCTTTTCTGTTCTTCTGTTCTGCTAGGGGTATTTTTGGCTCTCGATGACTGCTGAATTTCTAGTCACGCTGTCTTAAAGGTAAATTAAGGTGCAAGCCCTCAGTTTCATTCCTGAGCAAACAGACTCAGAGGTTGAGTGCAGAACTTCCCGTTAAAATTCAAAGGGAAATCCTTCACTGAAATTTAACATGTTTTGTCTCACAACTGGAGTGAGCTGAAGGCACTTGTGTGCCACCAGTTACACAGAATCACAGAATGATATGGGGTTGGAAGGGACCTCTAGAGATCCTCTAGTCCAACCCCCCTGCCAGAGCAGGTCCACCTAAACCAGGTTGCACAGGAACGTGTCCAGGCGGGGTCTGAATGTCTCCAGAGAAGGAGACTCCACCACCTCCCTGGGCAGCCTCTTCCAGGGCTCTGCCACCCTCACAGGAAAGAAGTTCCTCCTCATGTTTAGGTGGAACTTCTTCTATTCAAGTTTGTGCCCATTTCCTCTTGTCCTGTCCCTGGGCACCACTGAAAAAAGACTGGCCTGACACCGGTCCCTTTAAGTATATATAAGCATTGATCAGTTACCATGGGTCAGTGGGCAGGCTGAGACTTA
>QJSC01018987.1:102890-137346 GCA_003697955.1 Calidris pygmaea | reverse complement strand
CCGGGGCTGAGAATAGGGAGTTGTCTTCTCATTTAGCTCAGGGGGCATCTGCTGCTTGGAGGTTTCCTGGTAATAAAGCTGAGAAGCTTCACTTGAACCCTTGGGTGCCCAGTAAGCGTGGATGTGGGCTTGACTTGTTAGGAGGGTGGAGGGAAGGGAGGAGGAGGAGTGGTGGGGCAGGGGGCTGTACCACTTGTAGGGCTGCTGCTGCCCCGAGGAGCCATGAGGATGCAGCTCTTCGAGTGGCCTTCCCAGGGGATGGCTGGGCTCACTCATACCCAGCTTGGATGTGGGGAGGAGAAGAGCAACAGTGAGAAAGAAGAGTTAAAGGGAGATGAATGCTTCTTCCTCTTGTGGTGTTCTGATGAGTGGCTGGAAGCCCCGAGAGGGCAATGTGTTTGTAGACCAGCTGGGGTAGACCTTGACTCTCAGGGCTCACTCCATGTGCCCGTGCCCTATCGAAACTGTCAGAGGGGAGTTTCAAGTATGATGTTGGCGAACCTCATGTCCTCTATGGAGAGAATAAAATAGCAATCTCTTTGGCTGTTTTAGGCTGTTAGACCTCAATGACCAGTTGAGGCAGGCAGCACTAGAGGATGGGAACAACCCTAATAAGAAAGAAGGCTTTTGTGTTTCTTATAGCATTGGAGATGTGAAAAGTCCATTAAGTAATGGAAGTAAATTGAGCAAACACATTGTGCCTGAGTGCAATTCTGAGCCTAAATTTGAAGGTGCAATCAGTGACTGCCTTTTGGCCTCCAAGAGGAGGAACGAAACTTTTCTTGCTTCCAAGTAGTCCCATGGGTGTGAGGGCCTGTTGCCCAAGGGCTACTTGGGAATGGTGACAATGATCTAGTGCATCTCCTGGAGCAAGAGAAGCTAAAAGGACCTGTAAAGCTGTGATCCAAGTTTTTACAGTACTACCCTTTTTTTTTTCCACTAAGTTGCATCAGAAGGACAGGTGAGGAATTGAAATGGTTTGTGGCAAACCTGCAGTATTTGTAGATGGCGTGTTAGGAGTGTTTCTCTCTGGAGTGGCATGTGTTTCTCTCCATCAGAGACTCAAGTGAGGGCAAGAAGAAGCAGGAAGAGCAAAACAGCTGGGTGTGTAGGAGGCTATTAAAACAAAAAGTTGGGAAACTCTCAAGAAGTTGAAGCTGTGCTCAAATGCTGGTGGGTCAAATACAGGGGCGGGGGGGCGGGATCCAAGAGAAGGCTTTAGGTATAACTTGCAAAAAGCCAACCCACTTAACATATCCTTCTTCAGACACATTAGGACCAGGGAGCTTCCCTGGGAATCTGTACAGAGGGTAATCTGTCAAGGTGCAAAAGTGTTAGGAGTGATGTTGTGGGGGACCTTCTCTTACTGGGTGTGCGTGGGAAGAACTTGGGGACATTCTCTGCTCTAACCTGTCTTGGACTCTGAATCCCTCACAGGCTTGAGTTTGACCTCTTGGTGAAAAGGTGGTGAAGCAACAGCAGCAAATGCTGATTAACAACTTGCCAGGGTCACACAACAGTTACTTCAGAACGTATTGAATACAAGTGTATTGTGATGAGGTAAAACCTCCTGCTCAGTGCCAGAGGGCTGGAATACAGCAAGTTTGAGGTGGGTTTTTTTATTTATGTAGAGAGTGGCATGTGTGGTACCTCTGGAATAGGCAGAGGAGAAGATTCTTTAAAAATAAGTTGGTGTCCACATGGAGATGTGACATTGGGGAAGAGAGAGTGGCTCCTCTAGGGGGAAGTAAGCCTCCATGGAGATGTTAACTTTGAAGCCTTCAGAAGCGTGAATCTTGGAGTGTGTGCTTGGTTAGTGTTCGTTCACTTGTTCAATGTCTCCTGGAAATCTCAGTGCGCTTGGGGAAACTAAGCAGTCCTGGAGTAAGATCCTGGCAGGGATGAAACTGCTGACTGAGCAGAGGCAGCACTGAGATGAGGTGGAGCTCTCTTGTGGTGGAGAGAAACCAGTGGAGCTGGCATGCAGGAGCAAACCCCGTGGTGGTCAGTACAGTCCCACCTAATCTGGAAAAGCATGTGAGGTAACTTTGTTGCTTGGGTAGCATCCATTACTCATTCAGAGCGATGAAGATAGGCACATGCTGACATAGCAGGCCATGTGACAAAGCAGAGGAAGACACTCAAAGGTGGGCATCAAGTAACATGTTGGAGACAGGAGTAGGAACCAGCCTGGAGTTACAAACTAGTTAGCTCCAGGGGAATCTGCTGCCAGAGGGAGGTAATCTTGGGAGAAAAGGGTCTATGGTGGCTTCATGAAAGCATAAGGTGGGTGCTCAGCAGCAGCAGATGAAAACAATCTTCAGAAGTGAAGTGGAAAGATGGTACCACTGCGTAAATCTATGGTCTGCTGGTGTCTTGCAATGCTGTGGTCTCCTGCCTACCTTGAGAGGAACACAGTGAAGCTTGGTAATGTTTGGGAAAGGAGGAGGAGGGTTTCTGCTGTTGGGAACTGTTGAGTGAATTGGGATTCTCCAGCCTGGAAACAGATGTGGTGGGGGAAACATGTTAGAGGTCTGTAGAACCACAACTGGCCAGGGTAGTAGGTAGGGCTTGATTGTATTGAAAGAGTCAGTGAGCAAGAACTGAGGGGCATTAAGTCTGAGAAGAGCAAGTTCCAGAAAAGGTTATGGCCATGTGCACAGTGATGGTGCTTCTTCCCCAGAAGGTGTTGTGGAATGTGCAGTTAAAGGGGTACCTAATGAATGCTGTGGCTGGCATTAACCACCATCAATTAACTTCGCTTCTGCAAAGGTACTGTCTGTGTCTTTGCACAATCTCTAAGCGCTCAATGTGTTAAGTGGGAGGTTACTCCTGGGAAATGCTGCTGTCTGCCCTGTTCTGATACCCTCTTGAGGAGGCCTCTTGTAGGGTGCTGTGCTAGATTATGAGGGTAACTGGTGCGATGGCTCTTCTCCAGTTAGTAAGGCCAGACCAGGCATATATCTCACTAGCATGATGTCCCCCAAAACTTTTGGGACTCCAGAGCTTGGGTTAAATCACAGAATCTTCATGGTTGGAAGGGACCTTTGAGATCGAGTCAAACCATACACAAATGAAAGAAAAAACACACTAAAAACAAACAACAAACAAACAAAAAACCAACCACCACACACCAACACAACACCAAACAAAATACCCAACCCAACAATCTCAGGCACTAGAGCATGCCCTAAAGTGCCACGTCTACACGTTTCTTAAATCCTTCCAGGGATGGTGACTCCACCATCTCCCTGGGCAGGCTGTTCCAGTGCCTGACCACCCTCTCAGGAAAGTAATTCTTCCTAATATCTAATCTAAACCTCCCCTGCCCCAACTTCAGACCATTTCCTCTGCTCCTGTCATTATTCCCTTGGGAGAAGAGGCCAACTCCCACCTCTCTACACCCTCCTTCCAGGGACTTGTAGAGGGCAATGAGGTCTCCCCTTAGGCTCCTCTTCTCCAAACTAAAAGTACCCAGGTCCCTTAGCCTTTCCTCACATGACTTGTTCTCCAGACCCCTCACAATCATGCTTGTGGCCTGAATAGTGGTTATGGGTGCTTGGGGGTGGTTGCTAGAAATGTTAGTCATGCCTCTGAAGCATTGCACACATCTGCCGAACTTGTAGGGAATGGTTCTTACTGTTGTGCTTAAGTAAATGAGTAAGTTAGGTTACAGGCCTTCTGTCTCAGGGTTACTGATGCTGGTCCTGGTAGCTCTGGTCCGTAATGAAAGCTGTACCACTTCAGGGGCTTGATTTGGGGTCAGTGAGGGAGGTGGTGAGGCCGATGGAGAACTCCTACAAAGCTTTTTCTGCCCGGCTGGCTCAAACTTGGCAAGAGGACAACGGGAACGCCCCATTATCGTGCCTTACGTCTCAGTGGTCTCACTGAGGCTGGTTTCGAATAACCTTGGTGCAAGCGCCGGCTGCATTACCTTGAGTTGTGTAATGAGTGACTACCTTCCAGCTGAGCTCTTGTGGCTGGGGGGGTTGTGCTCGGGGCTGGTTGGCCCCGGTGGCAAAGTCTTTTTCTGGTAAAGCTGTCAGCTGCTCCCAACAGCCGGTGGGGAAGCACCTGGCACAGCCGGGCCTGCGGAGCACGTCCCTGCCTGTTCTCCCTCATGCCTGACCTTAAGCAAGGGCGGAACACAAAATGCGGGGTCTTTTGCTCCCGAATTGCGTGGAATGCAAAGACATCTGCTGCTAATGTTTATAATTTCGCGTATTACCGGCAAAGAAGTGCTGGGCCGTGCAGTCAGAGTTCATGTCGAGTCTCTGAGCAGTTATTTTCTTGCTCCTTTACACTGCAAGGCAGCCCTCGCGTCCATCCTGGCTGCCTGCCCTTCAGTGTGTTTTGCGTCGTATAAACAAACGGATTTGGGAGTGCCTGCTGAAGTAAGATTAGGCCTGCAGGGCTCTTTTCTCTGTAACTTGAAGATACCTGTGACTTTGTTCTGAGCTGTAATCTCCTCTGCTTCTGCTGCTGAGAGCAGCTGGTAGCAATTCGGTCGCTCTGGCTTTTGCAGAGGCTCTTCCCTGCTCAGGTGGAGAGGAGGATGGGTAGGGGAGTCTTGGAGGAGTCGGAAGGGACCTTAAAGATCATCCAGTTCCAGCCCCCCTGCCCTGGGCAGGGACACCTCCCACCAGACCAGGTTGCTCCAAGCCCCATCCAGCCTGGCCTTGAAGCCCTCCAAGGGATGGGGCATCCACAGCTTCCCTGGGTAACCCGTTCCAGTGCCTCACCACCCTCACAGGAAGGAATTTCTCCCTGGTACCCAATACGTGTGTGTTTGTATGTATATATGCGCACACATGCAAAAGGAACAGAAAATAGTTGCTTTCTGTAATAAACTGATTTAGTGGTGGACTGCTGCTAGGGCTCGGCTCAATGTGCTTTAACTCAGTCGGGGTTGGGGGGTGTTGCCCTGAGAAACCTGATGTGAAGCCACTTGTACGTGGCGTTCTTGCAGTCCTAGCTCCTGTTTGTGATTTAAATTGCAAATATAGTAGACTGGCTTCTGAATAGGAACTTGTATGAAATGGGCACTAGTCTTGGCAGGGGTTCAGGAATTCTGTAATGCCGCTTCTGCTGTACTGGAGCACCATTTTATTGCAATAAATGCTGTGACATTAACTTAGCCTACAACATTCTTGAAACTAGCTTAAGCAGAAAGTAAATACTTCCTTTTCCCCATCTACTTTTTTTTTTTTCCAAAGGAGTTTGGAAATAGCTGCAGTTTCTCATATAACTGCTAGCACTCATTGCACATCTGTTAGGAAAGTGTTTTTTTTTTCAGAAGTTTGAAAACCTGTGCTGTTGTGGATAACACTAATCCTGTAATTAAGGGTTTAGGGTGATGTTGAGCCTCATCTGGACTTACTGTTTATGGGGTTTTATTTATAGAGTAGCAGCAAGTAACAGGACAGAAACAGACAGTTCATTACTGGTCGTAATGTTCTCAATTTCTTTGCCTGTGTGCTTTGCAACATTATATATCTGGTCCTGGCTTTCTTAATCCACTGTCTTGGACCATAAGGAAAAATTTGTCTGCCTTACACAGAGGAAGATATGAGTCAGGCTTTTTAGCAAGAAGTTCGTGTCTGTTTGAGGTGAAGATAGTGGCTTTTATCTATCTATCTTTATAACTACTTTCTCACAAGTACTTTTGGCTCACCCTGGGTAAAACCTATGTAAGGGACAGTCCTATAGAGCCTGACATATCTTCTTACTTCGAGAAAAAAAATAAAATCGTAACAGTATCTAAAATTGTTCTGTTAGATGCAATGCTGAGCTGACAACACTGGAAGTAGCTTTTGTTTTTGACTGACTCTACTGTGTTTCCACATATTGATTTACCCTCTGCTAGAAGTAACACCACAAACTTGATATAAGCTTGGCCTGAGTGTGCTAAAATAGCAGAACCCATAGTTTCCTGTACAAAGGTGTTTTTTTTGTTTCCCCCCCCCCAACTTTGATCCAGAAATTAGGAGTTCTTGCAAGTGCCTCACTTCTTCCCTATCCCTGCGGCCACGTTGTGGATGTGGAGGAAGAGCTGGTAGTAACCTGGTGGGTGGTGGTGGGTTGTCCCCCTCCCAAAGCTTCATCTGCCAGCTTTAAGGCCTTGATAACTGGTTGGACCTTGAGCCCCTTGAGAGGTGGTTCCGTCCATGGAAAGGTCAGATGCCTGCAGCAAGTGAGGTGCTTGCCTGGGGATTGTCCTCTCTCAAGATGGATCAAGGCAACGAGGTCAGAAGGGACTGAAGAAAACGATCCTTGTTAAATCTAAAATAACCTTTCCAACTTCCCAAAGCAGTGCTGTGTTATGGCATGCGTTAGCCAAAATTGCAATGTCTAGTTTGAGAAGCTCAAGCTTTTAATGCTTGTTGACACCACTGTCATTACATTTAATGATTCCCTGTGCAAGCCTTCTCCTAGGAGATGGTATCTGTGAAACCTCAGGTGTTGAAGGAAAAAAAATAATGCAGTGGACGTTGATTTGCTAGCTGTGCCTCAGAGCTGAATGCTCCAAGTTTGTGCTGAAGTTAGCTAAGTATGGGGGGGGGGGGAAGGAAGGCAGAATGTTCTCCATGGAGATGCCTCCAGGATAGATGGGGCCTTTCTCACCTTGAGTATGTGGCAACTGTCCTCTGCAGGGGTACAGATCCTTTTGTTAGTTATCTCTGGTCACATGGAAGGCTAAAAGAAAGCAGGGTGTCAGAGATAAATAAATGCTAGGGCACACGCCCTTAGATATGGGGGAGACCAGAGTAATGGAAAGGGCTGGCTTTGGAGAAGGCACTTGTGGGGTGGGATGCGTAGGAGGAGAGGAGTGCTGCACAGGAGGCTCACTAGAGAAGGTACAGGGCTGTGTAAGGAAGGACAAGAGACCAAAAAAGTTTTTTTTTGAGGCAGTGGAGGTGTGTTTGCTTGGGGGGATGGGGGCGGAGACAAGAAGCCTCCATAGGATTGGAGGAAGAATAACCAGAGATTTTTATCCTTGCTTAGTGGATGTCCCCTGCAGTTATAGGATAGAGGCAAGTCCAGCAGAAGTGAGCTGGGAGCTGTAGGATGCTTAGTAGTACAGGGAAAACACAAGGAAGCATCACTAGCTTGAGCAGGGATGTTGGTAGCACACTTGTGCCAGAACACGCTGTTACCGGAAAATTGCTGCCACAAACTTTTCCAATACAGGGAGTGAGTAGTACCTCTTTAACTTCACACTTTGGTCAGAGAGAAGACAGAGTTGTTTTGTTGGGTTTTTTTTATTAACCAGAGTTCCCTTTCCTGTACTTGTTACTACAGAAACATATGTTTCTTACATGTTTCATAAGCGCACAGTCCTGCTTTTCTGATGGTTTTGTAGGCTTTTGGACATACAAAGTGACTGCCTTCAGGAAAACAGTTTTGTTCTTTTTCTGTTAAGTTTCTTTTCCAGCATCAGTTAGACTCACTTAGAAATATCCTGTGTTACTCAACTCCTGTGGCAAAACAACTCTGTCGGTGTGTTAGATGGGGAGAGAACACCCAACAACCAGCTCTTTGGGGGATCTGCTTCCATGCAGCCTGGGGGAGGAGGGGTGCTGCCTTGCACCCCTGTCCCGGAGAAGGAAAACACAGCTACCAAAACCACCCCAGCGCAGCTGCCAAAGCCTCCTGGCATGGCATCGGTGGGCAGGGAGGCGGCTGGGTACCAGCCAGATTGGTCTGAGATGCTGCCAGGTCGGTGGGTGCCTGTGGAGCTGTGCTTGCTCTGCCTCCAAGGCTGGCGTTGGTGCCCTGGTCTCTCACTGTTTTGATGAAAACTTGAAGTTTCAAATTACTTTCTCCCCTCCTGCTTTAAAACTACCCCTTTATTATTTATTTTTTTTTTTAGTTCAGTGGTCATTGTGGGTAGGGAGAGCACAAACTGAGAACACAAGTCTGCTTTTCCTCAAACTGAGACAAAAAGTCACTTTTTCTTGCAAGAAGGACCTGCTCTTTTTTTTTTTTCCTAGTGCACCATGGAGAGAATTGTCACTTTAATATTAAAAATTGTTTAGTGATATAGAGCAATTCACTGACATCGAGTATTGTGATCCCATAAGTCTCTCGCCTCTGTGATAATGACATTTTTCACAAGGGTGGCTACTTTCCCAAGGAGAAAACATGATGCTTAACCCTCCCACCCCAAACCCAGAATTAAGTCTTTTTTTTTAAAAGGAGCCGTATTAAGTACATCAGCTCTCCCTAATGTTAACCAACCAGTTTTTCCTCGGAGATCATTAACTGAGCCTTCTGCTTCGCTTTGCTTGAACTTGTAAGATTGCCTACGCGGCTGTAGTTTGGCTCAGAGTTCCTGCACAATCTGAATAAGCCTGTCTGGCCTTAAAGGTCTGCTGGGGGGGGACCAGCTCGGGGTTGTGGCTTTACAGTCCTTGGCTGTGCCCTGCCCTGAGCTCTCTACTGGAACACCCAGGTTTGTGGAGCCACAGACATGGTTGGGTGCTGTGCTTGGGCTTGGGGCTTTGTCCTTCCTGAGTTCTAGCAAAACAAGAAGAGGCTGTTGTTTTTCTTCTCCTAATGATGCCTATAAAAGCTGAAGACGGTTTGTTGACCCAGGAAAGTGAGTCTCGAACAGTGTATCATTAAATACCGGGTGACTGAACTGTAGGCTAGAAGCAGTGCATGGAGTTTTTTTGGTTTTTCCTTTTTTTTTTTTTCCCATCACTAAGCCCTTTTGGTTTTTGAACCGAGGAACTAAAGTGAGGTGAGATGAGATTGCAGAGGCTGGTTGGAGTGATGCTGTGGCAGCGCCTGGAGGTAGAGCACCAACCCTTCTCTCCGCCAATCCCCCCCTTGGCCGTAACAGCTCTCACTCCCCCTGGGGTGCTGCTGTGGCACAATAAACTGAAATAATAACGCTGTTGCGACATACCGTGCGCTACCAAGGTTCTTTGGTGTGGCTTAAAATTATTTTGTCGGCGTAGCCCTCACGAGGAAAGCGGTGGAGATGGGCAGGCTTTGTTCTTGCTGTGTGCTTTGTGAGTAAGGCTGTGCCTATGCACCGGCAAAGAGCCTTTTGCGTAGGTCGGGAAACCTCCGTTTGGGTTTGGCTCTTTATGCATTATGTATCACTTTGGGGGTTTTATTTATTTATTTATTTTTTTCCCCAGCTGAAACCCTGCAGCTCCTCTTTGAGTCGGGTGCTGGCTGTATGGGAAATGCTGGTTTTTCTGGCCTGGCTGGCTCCCTGGGCAAATTGACCCTCTCCTGGGCAAATTGACCCTCTCCTGGGCAAATTGACCCTCTCGCTTTTCTTCGCTCCTACCTGAGCCCTTTAGTGCTGCAGCAGGGATGCTTTCTGCTGCAAGGGATATACCTTCCCATAAATCCTCACTTAGCTCCATCCTCTTTGGTCCTGTGTGAATCTTAAAAGCTCTTTTTTTTTTTTTTTTTTTTTTTTTTTAGAAGAGCAAGCCATGGCCGGGGGAGAACATGGGGCCAGGGCCATGGGGCTTGGCGTGGAAGGAGAACACCCACAGGTGCTGTCTGTGGGAACACCTTCCATAGCCCTACTGAAAGCTAACATTTATTTTTTTTTAAAGTAAATTCTTTCCAGTTTCTTGAAGGCCAGTCAAGAATGTAGTTCCCTTCTGGAAGGAACTTCTTATCAGAGATAAGGCTTTGGTTTTCCTCTTCATGCTTAGCCCGACTAAAGCTGCAGATGTTCTGAGGTTGTTGCTCGCTCTTTAAGTTTAAATTTTTAATGTCTGCTGCAATGTGTGGTATTTCTGTCCTCATCTCACTTTTGTACAGCTTTTTTTATAGTTAAATGGCCTTCAAAGGAGAGAAGGAAGAGCTGTGAAGCACACTTTCCAGCTTTCTAGTTTGTCTTGGTTTCTTTTTCTTTTTTCTGTGGACAAGACGACCCCAGATTTCCTTTTAAAGGGGTGAGGATTTGGTCTCTTCAAAGCAAACTGTTATACCAGAGTGCAGTTCCCTCTTTCTTGCAACATATCTCAGTGCCTTCTGCCAGATGTTTCATCCAGAAGCTAATTTATACGCACAACGACTTGCTGCAAACACAGGCACCAGCGTTTAGAGGAACCTGGCGGCACACAGGCAGAGATGATAATAAAATAAAACTAAATTGGATTGTGTTGTTCCAGATCAGCACACAGCAACATCGCGATTTCAGCAGCCTGTATTTTCCTGTCTGTGCAGTAACTTATTATATTGGTTTTTATCCTGCTTTGCAAGAAAGAGTACTCTTTCTAAACTCTATATTGTAGTGTACTGGGCTTTTCTAGCTTTTTTAGCTAGAACTTTTAGCTGGCCTTACAAGGTGCTTTCTCTTGCAATATGCTTGTACTTTAGTGTGAAGATTTCGGATCGCAGTCACCCAGAATAAAACAACGGGTGGAAGGAGGTCAGTGGAAATACTGACACTTGGCACTTTTTGATAAACCTTGGGTATTTTCAGTAAAGAACAAGGATGGCATTGTTCTCGTGTGGCATTGGAGCTTAATATGTAAACACATCTGTTGACGAGGTGCCTCACGTCAGGAACTCTGTTTGTTCGTATTTGGGTATCCCCATCCTTTTATGCTGATTCTTTGTCACCACCTTCTTAAATAACCGCGCTGCATCCTGTGTTTACTTCTGATGTTGTCACTAATGGAGGGGTGAATGTATTAAATGGTATTATTTAACCAGGCTTACTTGTTCTTGCAGCTCGCAGGGACGGCAGTTCTTGCAATTGGACTATGGCTTCGGTTTGATTCGCAGACCAAAAACATCTTCGAACTGGAATCCAACAACACGACGTTTTACACAGGTATGCTGGGAGGTCGCTTGGGGTGATAGAACACACTTCTGCACCCTGATTTCCTGACTGCTCAGAAACCTTTGTCTTCCTCAAAGGTTAAAGACAAAACGGCCCAGAACAGCCTTGATGGGGCAGAGAGCGGCTTCCCCTGGCTGGTACCGGGGGCCAGCCTCTGCCATGGGCAGACAGCAGCAGTGTCACACCATCAGTTTCTTGGCTTTCTATACATTGCCTATCACTTCAGCTTTTTCCCAGCTTAGACTCTGCAGTTCCTCTTTGGGCACTGTTGGGTAAGTGTTTCATGGTCCCGGGGACTCCTGGTAGATGTGGAAGACTCACCTTCCTGAGGCTTCTCACGATGATTCAGCCAAATTCCACTCTAAATGAGTAGTCACAAATGACATCCATAACTGTGTTTTAGGTTTTCTTCCCCCCAAAGTGATCAACTTAAGCTACCCACAACTCTGTTGCCTCATATCTCAGAGCATAGGTACTGTTGTCTAACTCTTACAGCCCTATGTATGCTAATTTATACTGAATGTAGTGATGCACAAATATCTTGGTCTATATCAGGATCTATTACAGGCAGCTTAGACCGGTGTAGCTTTAGCTAATCCAGGTGGAAGTTATTCATCAATATTTTCTGGTCTTGCAGGATCTGAGTCTAGGTTTGCTACAGGCAAAGCCTGGGACCGCTTGATTGCCCATTAGGGCATAAACAGACATGGGTTTGGTTTGCTGTTACAATGGCTTAGAGTTACTAGTGGAATCGGATTTTATCTAAACTGTAAGATTTTGATCTCTACAGTCACTTTGAGGCTTGGGCAGAGGAACACATGCTTCTTTTAGTTGTCATTTGTAGGGGCACAAACCCTTTTTGAAACCAAGTAGCTGCGTTCGAAGACCTCAAGCAATTAGGAACAAAGCAAATTCAAATAGGTACCTTTTTTTTTACATACATGTCTGTCATCTTTGATGTGGACAATCCTTAATATTTCACATCCCTGCAGCGCCTAGATCTGCCAGGTGCTGTACAGCATCGCTCGCCAGCCATCCACAGTGTGGTCAGGTTGGTCTTTCTCAGGAAAGCTGCTCTTCTGCTGAGCTACTCCATCTGTCACAACATCCAAACTGGTACCTGAAGGGTCAGTACAGGCTCTGTAAGGTGTATACTGGTTGGTGCAGCTGAAATGGCAGCCTTGTAGTACCAGGGTAGCCTGTGCCTACAGGTAGTCCTGCTAGGAATGGTGTTAGGCTTGCTAGAGACCATAGCTGAGAATATTGAAATGCTTTTGTGACCTCATGAAAGAGTCCACAGGCAGGAAGACAGCTTTATCTGTGAGAAACCTTGTATTTCACCCTTGGTACGCTGGTGTGATAGCAAACTGGGTTTATCTTGCTGCTGCCACGAAGATTTCCAGGCGCTTTTAACTGGGCCTTGGAAAGGGAACAGAAATCCAAACTTAGCCATTGAGCTGAATATTTAACAAGTCTGATTTTGGGGAGTCTAATACAACTCTTTTGCCTCTTAAAACATTAAAGTTTTATGTTTTGATACTTAAGCCACCAGCTGAATGCAGAAAAACGGTGAAACAAACCTACTTGAAATCTCTGTAGGTTAAACTGAGGTTTAAAAAGTTTAATAGGAATTGCTGGTTTGATGTACTCTTTTTCTGGGAGGAGTTACTGCCTGCAGTTTCCAAGAGGAAGTTCAAAGAATGTGTTAATTGGCACCTACTGTGAAAGCTTTCTATATTACTGAAAATAAATTGAACTAAGAGGTTCTGATAGGTTTGGTTTTTGGTGGTTTTTTTTTTTTCAAAAGAAAAAAAATTAGGCTGGGGTGAAAAAAGTGCTGCTGGAATTTTCTGCTGATAAGAAATGGCCGGCTTAAGTAGATTTTTGTTTTGGCAGCTGATGCTATTAGTTTGCATCTAGAAAATATCATTGGCAAATTATTATGTATGGCTTACTGTAAATAGGATTGATTGGGTCCCTGAAGGCCAGAACTCTCTTTTTGTCCCTTGAGAGAAATGTCATACTAATGCTACCTGCTTTGTGCTGATCCTTTGTCTCACATTTCACCCCCCTAGTAACATTTTCTTGCCACGCTTTGGGAGCAGTTTTCCTCACTACCTCCTGCTGCGCTCACCAGGTAGCAGCTGCAATGCTTAAGCTGGCAGTTTTCAAGCTTAAAAGGAGAGGATTGGGCAAAATGGTGTTTTTTAGCCTGGAAACGTGTTGACCTCTATGCTCCAACACACTCGCTACCTAAATTCTGGACAGAATGGTCTACAGGCTCAGCCAATTGATATGGTTTGAAGGTTTGCAAAAGCAGAGGAGGCTGAGTGACTTGTAGGTAGAGAGGCTCTCAAGTTAGGCAACTGAAGTGTAGGCTTGTACCACTGTGGCTGATGTGGCTGATTCAGTGTTTCCTGATGCAAAAGCATTTGAACCTTACGATAGATGATTATGCCTTTTAATACCCATTCTGATCGAGATAATATGCTTCAATGACTCTCAAGTTTTGATAAATCACTAGTTCCAGTTGTCTCTAACTGCAGCGTGCTCTTCATCGGAAGATAAGTTGATAACTCTGGCTCTGAGCCAGTTTTAAAATGTGTCCTGTGGTTTGACTTAAAACCATAGAGTGGTTAGAGTTGGAAGGCACCTTAAAGATCATCCAGTTCCAACCCCCTGCCCTGGGCAGGGACACCTCCCACCAGACCAGGTTGCTCAAAGCCCCATCCAGCCTGGTCTTCGACACTTCCAGGGATGGGGCAGCCACAGCTTCTCTGGGCAACCTGTTCCAGAGTCTCACTACCCTCACAGGAAATAGTTTCTTCCTAATATCTAATCTAAATCTCCTCTCTTCCCACTTAAAACCGTTGCCCCTTGTCCTGTCACTGCACTTCCTGACAAAGAGTCCCTCCCCAGCTCTCCTGTAGCTCCCTTCAGATACTGGAAGGTGCTCTAAGGTCTCTCCGGAGCCTTCTCTTCTCCAGGCTGAACAACCCCAGCTCCCTCAGCCTGTCCTCGTAGCAGAGGTGCTCCAGCCCTTAGATGGCTTTATCTTACCCATTTTCTAAAACTTGTGAAACTGCAGTAGTGGTACACGTTAATTGTTGTAATGTGAAGATTTTATTTATCAGTACACTTCCCCACAAGTTTTGAGATGTTTGCTTTGAAAACCAAGCACAGCCTTTTTTTTCCTTTTTTTTTTTTTTTCTCCTGCTTGGAATTCCTGCTTGGAAACTTGAATCTTGACAAAAGCTACAACCACTATTTGTGGAGCAACTAATTTCATACCTTGCTGCTGAGGTCTCAACTAGCCTGTGTATGTGTCTCTCTTTTTCTCCCTAGGAGTTTACATCCTTATTGGAGCTGGTGCACTTATGATGCTGGTTGGTTTCTTGGGATGCTGTGGTGCATTGCAAGAGTCTCAGTGTATGCTTGGCCTGGTAAGTGTTCAGAGTAGTGTTTAAATTTTTAGCAGTGTGTTACGGTTTGAGAAAAGCCATAACAACTTATTGTTGTTTAGACAGTCATTCTATCACCCAATGACCCACACACACCTGGGAAGGGGAAAACCAAGGGTTGAAATATAAATAGACTTAATAGGATAAGACTAGATAATTAACATTAATAATACTAAAGAATCAATGTTGATCCCAATCCCAATATAAAATATACAAGAATTATATTCAGCCAATGCTATCAGCAGGAAGCTGTGCACTCCCAGCATTGGACAGCAAATATTGGATGCTGCAAGTGCTATGGCTTTGGGAGGAAGGGAGGGCCTCGGGGGTCCAGCACCGGGGCAAGAAGTTCTCTGGACCACTGACATCAAGGGAGAGAGAACTATGCAGCAAACTTTCTAATTTGTGTTGAATTTGAAGTTCATGGTCTGAAATAATCCTGTTGGCCAGCCTGGGTCAAGTGCCCAGGTCTTGCTTCTCCTTGTGCCTGCACCTGACAGAGCTCGAAAACACTGAGACCTTGAATCCCACGTAGCCTGGCTGGCTCTGAAGTAAATATTTTTGCAAATTCAGACACTGGAATCTTCTAAAAGTGCAGTTTTCCCAAGCATTAGAAGTTAGTCCTGTGTCGCTTAACCCGGGACACAGCATGATAAGAAAGGAAAACATCACCGTGCAGTTGAAGGGCAACAGATGCTGATTCTTTTGGCTCCCCAGTGTTTAAACTCATGTTCACCTACGTAATACTGAAATGTTAAATATAGTTTCTATTTCTGGCCCTAAATTCAAATGTCCGTGTTGTATTTGAATACAGGGTGACTCCAGGAGTTAGTGACACAGTCAGACATTGACATATTAAGACTGGGAGTATGTGTGAACACAGAACTAAAATGTTGATAAGGGTAGTGCTATTTATTAAACAGTTTGTCGTGAACTCTGGAGGCTGTGCAATCTTTAATCTTTGAGACCAGAGCTGTGGTATTTGGTCCTTGAAACAACAAGCCTCTACTGTTCATAACCACAGGATGAGATCTTCTACTTGACAACTGCTTGGCGAGCCAATTATTGGAGAGCAACCTCATTGTTTTCAGACTGGAGGGGCTGGTGGAGCTTACTGGGTTTCATGCACATCTGTACACTTGTGGAACTACTCATCCAAATAACCAAAGACTTAGTTAATAAAAGACTACTACTATAGCCGGTGAAGGAACAATTCCCCTTCTGTGTCATGGAAGAAGATAAAGAAATTTCAAATATTTCTTGCAAAATGGTGCCTCTAAACCTTTGTTGTACTTCTGTACATATCTCTTTAAAGTGCTTTTAAATGGTAGTAGTGTGTTGGACCTGGTAGTCGATTAAACAGAGATGAGGCTTACTTTATTTTTTTTTTTCTCATGGGATACACAACAAAGAAATGACCATTAGATCTCTGGGGCTTGGTGGCAAGCTAGGTATTAAGTAATGACTCCTAAAGCAATAGGGATGACAAAACAGAGAAAGGAATTAGTGTCAGCTGTTGTGATCTGAGTGACCTGGGCAACTTCAAAGACTGAGCAAACAGATGATTGGTTTTAATTAACACTGATCAAAAAGGAGGTCTTCTGCTTGGAAAACACTGCCAGGCTTTCCGACACCTCCTGGGAAGAAGTGCTGACCTAGTGCAGTGTGTCCTCTTTCCTAGTCCTACCAGTGTTTAAGACCCCCCCACTGGAAACTAGTTGAGTGACAGTTCCCACAAGGCTGTATGCTGGGGACTGGGCAGGCTTGCAAGTCTGATGCTGCGGTCTTAATTAACGATGTGGTCTTTCTTTTCTAGTTCTTCGTCTTCCTTTTTGTGATTTTTGCCCTTGAAATTGCTGCTGCGATCTGGGGATTTGCAAACAAAGAAAAGGTAGGTTGCTTGTAGAAGTTGGCAGGGTGGTGGGATGCTGGAACAGGTTGCCCAGAGAAGTTGTGGATGCCTCATCACTGGAAGTGTTCAAAGCCAGGTTGAACAGGGCTATGAGCAACCTGATGCAGTGAAAGATGTCCCTGCCTATGGACTAGATGATCCTTAAAGGTCTCCTCCAACCCAAACTATTCTATGGTTCTATGACTGTGCCCTTAGAAAGTTAGCAGTCTACTGAAAACTATACCAGTACTACTGAAATCTTGATTACCCAAGGAATTTGGGGGAAAGGAAGAAGGTGCATTCTAGCAAAACAATATAAGAAATGAAACTCCTCATATTTGAAAACGCAGAGAAGCCAGGACCCAAGATGCTGTGGTGTGCTAGAGATGCCTTCCAGGCAGTACCTGGCTGGTGAAACAAAGTGGGCCATCCATGGAGCTTTACTGTTTCTAGGTGTGAGCTAGCTCAGCTATAAGCTGAACGTTTCTGCATTTGAAACATGACTGATCTGGGCTGTCCCCTCACAAGTAGTTGATATTCTGACTTGTTTCAAAATGAGGTGCTTAGTGATCAGGGTTGCTTTTCTGTGTGTATTACACGACAGGGGAGTATAGCAACTTCTGGGCTACAGAAATGAATAGGGAATACTTTTGTGTAACCAATGGGCAAAGATTTGGTTCTCTCACTCCACCTAGAAGATCAAGTCTTTGGAAGGGAAACTCTGAATCTTATCTGTTCAGGTGTGGCTTTTAAGGTGAGTGTACCAGTTAGGCTCACCTGTTCCGGGTGAGAAATGCTGTCCACCCTCTGTTTCTACATGTTAAAAAGATGGGTATTGTAGGTTACAGGATTTTCAACCACTGACTTAGTCAAAACAAGCTTTGCATAATTAATACTAAGGTAAGACAGTAACACACCCCACCTCTTTGCTATCTTGTAGGTTATTGAAGAGTTAAAGGACTTCTACGTGGAAACCTATGAAAAGAGATCTCAACCAACTGCCAGAGAAACCCTGAAAGCATTTCAGTTTGCTGTAAGTAGACATGGTTATACTTAAACTAGACAGCAGTGCAGCTTGTTCACACTGTGCTCCATGTCATCCAGTCCCTTATACAGTTCTAGTACCTTACTAACTAGGAAGAAACCAAGGGAGTATTAGTAATAAATTGCAGAAGAGGTATTTTTGTATAATATTAGTGAATGCAGTATGCTTTTTTTTTTTTGTGAACCTCTGAAATGTATAGAACTAGTTCCTGTTTTCCTAAAACTCAGTAGCAAGCTGGGAAACTCTAGGTCTGTTTGACCATTGACCTAGAGGCACCGTAGTACGATACCTGTGTGCCTGTGAGAAGCTTAGCTTTGTGTCTGTGAGGAGTACAAGCTGTCACCAAAATACATGTGTGTATACTCAATGGGATCTAGCTTTGACTTGCTAGAATCCTAGCCTTTAATGTAATAAGGGCTTTTTAAAATTAGGTTTATATCAATCACATTGGGAGGACTTTTAAGCAAATTTGTGTAAAGTCTGTAATAAAACCAAAGTGTAATCTATTGCTTTTTTACCAAATACAGAGCGAAAGTGAGGATTCTTTAACCTGGTTCTCTTTTTCTGTTTTCTCTTGTAGCTAGACTGCTGTGGTCTTAAAGGAATTCTTGAGCAGCCGTTCATGGACACCTGTCCGAAGAAGACCACGGTCGAGTCCCTTTCTGTAGTGGTAAGGCATGACTTAATTCACCGTCAGCTCTGCCCCACAAATAGAATGAGAAACGTGCTTCTGAATAAACCCTTTCAGTTCATGGGAAATTCCCATGTCACCCTTAGCAACACATCTCTGTAATCAGTCCGGTTGTGGAAAATCAACATACTGTTACTGTGGAAAGAACAGGCAGGGTCAGCAGGAAGTCTGAACTTGCACAGGAAATGTGCAGTCTGTGTGTCACCAAGTTTTCTAGCTATGGACAGTGTAAACCAAAACTCAAAAGGGGAAAAAAAAAAAAAATGGCTAGAGACCTCTGTTCTCCTGACTGCTCCTATCACCGAAGCACCTCTCTGGTGCTGCACAGGAGCTGCTGCCTCCCCTTTTTCTTTGGGAGAAGGAGAACATGGGGTGGGAGTAAGTTTTTAGCAAGGAAAAGGGGGGGTTAATACAATGTTTACGTGACTGTCGCTGTGAAGCCAACTCTCTGAATCGGATTCCCATGTTGAAATATTGCTGCAAAGGTGCCTGAATGCCACAGAGAGCACGGATACACGAGAGGCATCTTGTGTAGTTCTTAATTACCCCTGTTACCTGTTATTCTTACAACCATCCTGTGCTCTTGCTTTGTGCTCCAGGACGGCCTGTATGAGTCTTCCATAGAAAACAAGGTTCTTACAATGCAGGAATTCAATTAGTGACTTGATATTTTTCAAATTACTTGTGCTCATCCTTTCACTACAGATAGGGGTTTTTTTCCTTCAAATATCTGACCCCATAAGACATGTCAGTCTGTATTTAGACTGTCTTTAGTCTGCACATAACAATATGCTGTGAGTTAGACTGTATGGGAGTACTTGGAGCAGCGTACCGGTTTTGTTGTTTGCTTTTATTTTGCTAAGTGTGTTTTAACTTCAGCTGTTGACTTAATCTTGTGATGTGTTTATGGCCTAGTCCCAACTGTAGGAAAAAAAAAAAAAGAACACAAACAGTGGGTAGACTGCAAAATTAAAGGGATGTAATGGTGTGGCTGATCTGTGTGTCGCTGTAAGTAGTACTGTATTGATATTCTGATTTAACTGATTAATTCCTGCCAGTATATCCCTTTAATCCTCCATTTGGTCTTTCCTTCTGGACTGGATAAAGAACAATTAAAGAAAAAAGTTGTTCTCAGCAGCTCACTGTGGTATTCTGCTGGAATAAGTAGGGCAGGAGTTGGGATGAGACTCTTACCAGCCACTGGGCTTTTAAAGACTTTGACCTCTCTAAAACTTACTTGTTCTTTTTCTTGGCTACTATGTGTCTTTGGGGAAAGGACTGTACTTCTCTTTGCAATTAAAGAAAAATTTAATTCACTGTTCTGGGAGGTTCAGACTGGCAACCCTATGGATCTGCCTCGCATGTATGCATGCAGCTCAAGAAATCCTGCCATTCCCTTGCACCGTGTGTTCATAAGGTGTCTGCAAAATTACAACATGATGTATCAAGAATGGCTTCAAATTTATTTGAAGAAGGGCTGAGCAATACAGCAACTTAAATGCTGACAGCCAGGAGTAACAAGTGATGTCTGGTACAACTGCTGTTGGTCCTGATCTACCTGATCAGCTGCAGGCGTTGAGAAGGGAGTCATGCTGTAGCCAAGGCATGGCTAAGAGGTTTAAATACATGAAGAATGGACTTCAAGTCCTCTACCAACTTTTGTGTTGGAACATCTCTGGCTTTCTTTAAAGATGTGAAAATTAAAGGCCAGTTCGAAGCAGATTTCCAAAGATGAGTCTTCCCCTCTAGTGGAAGCAAACTTGGCTGAGGGTGTAGCATCAGTCAGCAGACCTGAGCTTTTAAGGGGCAAGCAGAAACAAACTTTTCATATGTATGAAACGCTAATGAACAGTCTTTCTTTCCAGTCGTGCCCTGCTGCCATCGATAATGTCTTCAACTCAAAATTGAATGTGATTGGAGCAGTTGGCCTTGGCATTGCTGTAATAATGGTGAGTCTCGAGATTCAGAGGGTAACCGTACCGCCAAAGGATATTTAGGGCAGAAATCTGTTGAAGGCTGCATGGCATTCCCATCCCACTACCGACAAGTACCAGCAGGATCAGGGTGTGTGCTGCAGGGCCCCGAGGCAGTGCAGAGCGTGGGTTGTCATGGACCTCCCTGCTTCTGCTTTGCATTAGGATCTGCCTCCTTGTAGTTTTAGCGGTGGCGAAGTTGTATTGGTAGCATGTGCCTATATATAGGGCGAATATGTATCGGTCGTGTTGCCAGCCCACTTCTTAACCCCAGTATCTCTCATGGATCCCTGTTTTTGGCTCTTTTATAACAATTGCCAACTGCTAGAGAACTGAAATAACAGGGCTAGTAAGAAAATTTGCACTTGTTTGTTTGACTTCTGGAGGGAAGTATGGCATGGATGCAAATACGCTGCGGTGATCAAAGATTTCTTAGGAGATATGGCAGTGGTTTATAGCTGATCTATTTGGAAGTTTTGAGGGTGAAGGGGTTTGAGAAGGGACTGAAATTTGGAGGGGTTCTCTGCAGGATAGAGTTAAAATGGCTTTTGGGCCAAGAAGAGCAGGTACACTTGTCCCCATGTTGATAGAAGAATGTGCTTTGGTCCCCTGACTTCTAACGTGTTTGCTTTCTTTACAGATTTTCGGCATGATATTCAGTATGGTTCTCTGCTGTGCAATCCGCAGAAACAGAGAAATGGTCTAAGAGCTAACAACCCAAGACTGCTGCACTATAAAATCTTTGTCATTAACTTTAGCGTTCTGGAAGCATTTCTAAAAAGTTATATATTTGTTACCTTTGTAATGCTTTATTTGGTACTGATGTAGGTTTGCTTTAAAACGAGAAAGGTATATCTGACTCAAGATGAATATTGTACATAAAATATCTGACTTTCTTGAAACTTATGTAATTTGGATGTAATTTATGTTGGAGACAATTTGATACTTAATAAAGAGTAAGACATATTGTATGTTGTGGGGGAGAAGAGACTTTACTATGCTTATTTAATCATTGTTTGATTCATGGCAGCGAGGTGAACTTGCATAACATCTAAGTGTTACGTTACTAGGGCTTTAGTACAAAGCAGGAAATAACTTCTATGCCAATGCCATATTTGAAGGGAATTCCAAGGAACGGAAGAGACTGTCAGAGCATGTTAAGGAGAAGATATCGTCGTTCCTTGTTTCCTCGGTGTGCGTGATCAAAAGCAGTTCTTAGTTACATTCCTAAAATATTACTGCTGTAACACTTTTGACTGCCCTCTTCATGCAGGATGGCTAAGGATGACTGTCATACTGGTGACATGTGGGCAGTGGTGCTTTGATGGAAACATGCTGGGCTCTACCCTGGAGCCAGCTGGGCTTTCTTGTATCTGCCTGTCTGCTGACATAACTGTCCCCTGGCATGTGACACAGCCTTGCTCCCTTGACAAGGCAGATTCCCATTGTGCATGCTCAGGATTTTTCTCACTGACTGCCTTTCTGCTTTGTTTCCCCAAAGCCAGTGAAGTGCACTCAAGGGCTGTGCTAAATTTCAGGTTTCCAAGCAGAAAAAAAAAAAAAAAAAAACATCCCAAAAGCTGCATTAGAAGTTCCTGTAGAGCTCTATGCTTGCTGTTTGAGCAGCAGCTGGAGCTGTGGCTGTCCTGTTCCAGTTTAAAAAGGGATATGGGAGGGAGCAGGCAGAGGGATTAGTGTGGAACCTTTTAGCCTGAGGAGTTGCCAGTTTGTCTTGTTCTTCTACTCTAAATGGCTTTATAAGTGTATGTTTTCTCTAAAATCTCTTCTGCTGAGGGCTGCCTATGGACTTGGATCCTTACCAGCAAGTTGATGTGCTATGCCTGTATCTGGTGTTCCCCCACTGTAGTATCTCAGCTGTGCGCCCAGGAGCTTCTGGTCTTTCTCCTCTATAGGTACTCCAAATGTCTTAGTAGTCCTTACTTGTTCCCACACTTCTCTTGTAAAGAGGCTGATATTTATTATGAGAAATAAGATTTGAGGGTCAGGCTCTGGCTACTGCTCTAGACTAATGCATGAATGTGTTGCCCGCCTTTGTGTTACACATTGTCACTTGGCTAAGGGGTTATGCAAACCATCCGGCTCTCCTCTGTAATGCATTGCACCCTTCTATGTTAATGGGGCCTTCCTTAAAAAAAAAAAAAAAAAAAAGTCTGATTTCAAAAAAGTCAAATGGTAATCATGCTTTTGTGTGACTTCCAGAGGCTGGAATGACTCCAGAAAGGAGTTGATCTAATTTTCCTCCTTGGATAGATGAGAGAGTCTGGAGGGGGGAAAAAATCTAATCTCATGGGAATTTGTGTCACAGAGCTCTTGCAGAACTGAGAAGCAGCATTTTTGTCAGCTGTGCAATTCTTGAAACTGGCACCTGAAAGAGCTGGGGTGAATTGCTGTCAGCTGTAATAGAAGTTTACTGGTGACTTCAGCTGCCCTTGGTTTTATTGTTCTGCGTTGGTCCGTGTGTTCAGGTCACCCAACGTGCAACATGGCTGTAGTCCAACACTACCAGCATTTGTCAGCGTCCAAGAAAATGCAAGGGGTTGTGACTAGAGGGATGAGAACTAAGCTGTAGGCTCAGCACATAAGATGGGTTTGGGTGATGACTATGGAGGAAGCTCTCAAACTGGCATCCAGGTCAACTGGACACCCAGAAGACCCAGAAGTTTATACCTTCTACCGTTGCTGCCTTCTACAGAAGCTGGGTGGGAGCTCCCTGTGAGTTAGTCTTTATCTTGCAACACTGCTGCCTTAACCACAAGTGTTTGCTGCAATACTTCATGCCTCTTGTTTTTTTGAAGACCTACAGCCCTTTTTGAACATCCTGTGTGTGTAGGTTGGTGTTTTCTGAGTAATAAACAAACGGGTAAGTCATCTTTTATCAAAGAAGAAAGAGCTACTGTTTATTACTTGAATATTACTTTCCCTTTAGCAGGAACATGAATTACAGATGCAAAACCTGGTTGAAGTCATCCTAAGATCTGCAAGCTAGTTTGGAATGAATTAATTCATAGTAATGAATACTGATGAGCTGAATGCTGAGAAGTTTTACTTTACAAGTAGCAGTTGTGACCGGATTCCCTGAAGAATTTGGTTCTGAACAATGACAGCCTTGGAAATCTGTGTTTGTAGCACTGACGGCCCAAGCAGGGAGTGAGTTTCCATCTTCAAGTTAGGTCAGGATTGTCTTGAGGAAGCTGGAGCAGAATGTGACTTGAAAAGTAATACGTAGAGTCTCAGGTAAACAAAAGGGATAATAGATTTTTCTGGGAAGTGGGGAAACTACAATACTGCAGGAAAAATGCTGTTTGGGGCAGCGCTGGAGCGAGTTGGTTTTTTTCCGTGCACATGGTGTGGGAGAAGTGACTAACGCTGGTGTAATGCTTTGGGAAGGGAGGGAGAGTGGAGTGAGTCAGGACGTGGCAGGGATCCCTGTTAGGGAGAGGTGTGACCCACCTTAGGAAGAGGGGGTTCTGCAGAGAAGCAAGGACTGGTTGGTTGGAAAAAATTAGGAGTAGAAAAATCATCCTAGAGGTAGGTTGTGATGTCAATTGGGAGGAGTAGATACGGTGGAGGAAAATGTACAAGTAAAATACTACTTTGTCTTCTCTGTGCCATCCTAGCTACCCCCTCAGTAAACAGAAAGGTATAACTATGTTAAGACCTTAAAGCCTGCCTGGAATGTGAGAAACTACTCCAGAAAGTAACAGGGCCTAAGCAGCTTTATTTCCAGACACAAGCAGATTTCTTTGCTACTGCTAATCCTTTGCACTAAACTTGCTTAACGTAAATGTTTTGTGGCCAAGCGTGACACTATATATTGCACATCTGTGGGAATTGCTCATGGATAGCAAAGAGCTGTGGAATCAGAGGAGCCCTGGTCCACGTGCCAGCTTGGAGTGGGGTAGTAGATGGAAGAGGTTAGCGGTGATGGGAATAAGTCTTGTGTCAGGCACTAGCAGTAGAACACTGCCTGTAGTGCTGTTAAACGGCGAAAATTATACAATCTATAACACCCCTCGTCTGCTGCCGTGAGGAAAACATGGGGAGATAAAGCCAAACCACTAAAGGATATGGCTGTTTATATGTTGTGTGCTAGCCAAGGACAGTGGTAGAAAACCAGAGTGCCTGAAGAATGCGGGAATTTGCACCAGGAAAACAGTATATCTGCTGTTGCGAGACTGGGAAAATAAATGTTTGACTAATGGGCAAGGTCTTCACAAAGTCCTGAGGAGGCCTGGATTTGGCAATTTACAAGGTAATTATGCCAAAGAAAGTTTGTTGGGTTGGTGGGGGTTTTTTCTTTTGGTTTTGTTTGTTTTCTTTTTCAGACTTACTTTAGAAAACCACAGCTACCCTGCCTCAGAAAGAGTCTAAAGGTAGCTGCCCGGGCAGCAGTGGCAGAAGGAGGTGTGCCAAGGCAGGGAGCACTTAGTTTTCCGGAGGGATGGGGTTTGTTGCTGGGAAATATCTTACTCCTTTACAGCGGAACTGGGAAAATCTTCTGAGGTGTAGCACGTGGTTATTTCACAGGCATCCTAGCACACGAGTACCAAAATTGAGTACAAGGGGAGAAAAATAATAACAGCGGGTCCACAAGATGCGGGAACGGTGTGGGATGTGGGAAGAGGCTGGTAATAAGTAGAAAGTAAGGTGGGAGCCTAATGCATTTGGGGTGGGTATAAATCCTGCCCTCTGAAACACTTTAAAAATTGGAATCTGGCATGACCATGTTTCAGCAATTAATAGGCTTGGTCGTAAAGGGCGTAGAGAAGATCTGTTTGCGGAAGCGGAGGATACGGTTACCTGAAGGGTGACTTTGAGAAGAGCTCCTAAAGGAATTGCTCCAGTAGATAGAAAAGCCTGGATTTGTTTTGACAGGCTGTCCCAGTCAGGACTAAACCTCCACCCCTCAGGAGAAAAGAGTATGGAGCATTTGCAGCCGCTTTTTAGGAACCACCTGTACATCTCCACTGTTCTTGTTTTCCAGGTGAGTCCAAGTAAGCCACCCTCCAGCTGTAGGCAACGGTACCAGCGATGCGGGGGCTCTCCCCAAGTACTGCTACACCTTTTTTTTTTTTTTTTTTTTTTTTTTTTTTTTTTTTTTTTTTTTTTTTTTTTTTTTTTTTTTTTTCCATCTCATTTTCTTTATTTTTCACTGCCAGCTGGCACGGGTATGCTGCGTAGCCCTGGGAGCTGTGCGAGGAGCCAGGTGCTCCACAGCGGAGTCAACAAGTCCCTGGCCATAAGGGACACCCCGCGGGGCCCTGGGGGATGCTCTCCCTGGGGGGAGAGTTGCTGCTCGGGCTGAGGAACACAGGCGTGTGAGCACTAGGTTTAGCACAGCCCAAGCTGGGTTTTGTTGGGTTTCTATGTTTGGAGGGTGGTTTGTGCCTATGGCCACCGTGTCATTACGATGATTATAAAACAGCCACCTCTTCAGTTCCTACCTGTTGGCAGCTCGAAGGAAATGACCGAATTTGAACTGCCAGCACCGAGGACCTTGAACCCTATCAAAAGTCATTTTTTAAATGAACCTAGAACATCTAGATGGTTGCCCAGACTTTGCTGGCGAGGCTAAAAATAGGTTAGTGAGATTTTATTTTTCCACTGCTGGACACAGGCTTCCACATGCGTGGCTCCTACAAAATGAATCCACAAGGCAGCTATTCATGACACGTTGAATGCTTCTCTTCTCTAGCTGCCCATTTCATGTTCAATAGATATTCAGGCTACGGCTGAGAAGTGACCTTTTATGCCTTGCTCTTCACACTGGCATTTAGTCCCTAACTTGCCACACGCCTGACTTTTCGCTGCTCTGTCCCGTCGGTGAAATTGCTCCCTTTGAAACATTTAACACGGCGGGTCCTGCTGGATAAAAGGAGTTTGTGTCCTGAGTTACCGCTCCGTGGCTCTGTATGAGAAAGGAAGAGCGTGGAAGAGAGCCAGGGAAGCGGGGCCACGGGACGGGACCAGTTTTTCGGCTTTGCACCAGTGCAGCCTGATGCAAACTGCGTCTCCAGTTTACACAGGCACCGCCTTCACTGGTGGAAAGATGAGGGGGGGGGAGAAGTACTCAGCAGCCCTTTCCAAACCCACAGTCTCACCTCGCCCTGAGCTCTGTAATTAAAAGAGTAGCTTTAAATATCCTCGACGCTCCTCTCTGGCTGGGATTCCTTTGTCCTTCTCCTCGCCTCAGTACCCGAGCGCGTGGTTAAACCGGCAGCAGAGATGCAGGGCAGAGTGAGTTCCTTCCCAGGAAGGAGTTGTGGACATCTCGGTATTTCAGGTTACCTCCCACCACCAGCAAGGCAACAGGGGAAGGGAATAGACGGGGCTGGCTGTCAGCAAGTCAGGATTCACGACTTGGTCTCCTCGCAGGCTATTCAGGGCACACCGTAAATGCAAACGGATGTTAAAAGTGGCAGTGAGCATTCAATAAAGTTCATAGAATTATCTGGGTTGGAAAGGACCTTCAAGGTCATCTAGTCCAACCCCCCCCCCGCAGTCAGCAGGGACACCCCCAACTAGACCAGGTTGCCCAGGGCCTCGTTGAGCCTCGCCTTGAATATCTCCAGGGAAGGGGCCTCAACCACCTCCCTGGGCAACCTGTTCCAGTGCTCCACCACCCTCATAGTAAAGAAGTTTCTCCTAATCTCCAATCTAAATCTGCTCCCCTCCAACTTGAAGCCATTGCCCCTCATCCTGTCACTGCAGACCTTTCTAAACAGGTTCTCCCCAGCCTTCCTGTAGTCCCTTCAGGTACTGGAAGGCTGCTATTAGGTCTCCCCGGAGCCTCCTCTTCTCCAGGCTGAACAATTCCAGCTCCCTCAGCCTGTCCTCGTAGCAGAGGTGCTCCAACCCCCCGATCCTCTTCGTGGCCCTCCTCTGGACCCGCTCCATCAGGTCCATATCCTTCTTATATCGAGGTCTCCACAGTTACTGGTTTGCTGCTGCTTGTCGCTGCCAGTCGGTTCTTTGCAATTCTCTGTGACTTTATTCTGCACGAGAGTGAAGCCAAAAATATTGTTCGGGAATGCCAGGGGGGGGGGGGGGGGGGGTGTCTGTCTCTTTTCAGACGGAGTCTGGTCTCACAAAGCCCCCCAGCCCTGTTGGGGCTATGGGGCAGGTTGGTTGCTCCACAGCCCCGTGGCTGTGTTTGCCAGGCGTATGAGAAGGGGCAAAGTCCATGTTATAGCCACTAACGTGTGCCTGCCTCTGACTGGCTTTCACTAGTATAGTGAATTTGCAAAAGTTTTCATATCCTATCTCAAGTTTCGCCAGCCGAGATGAAAAACCCCGCTGCCCTTCCGTGTCCAGTCAGGCTCTTACCACAGCCATCATTGTATCTGTTCCAGGTGAGAAACTCCTTTATTTGCAGTGGGGAGGACTCTGGGACAGATTCTCATCCTGCTTCACAGTACAAAGAGACTACACCACCCCCAGGAATCTCTGCTCTTACAAGGTTGCTGCTTCGGGACGTGGGAATATTATAGTTTGTTGACCTTCAGCCATTAACATCACCACAACCACCAACTAAAGAAAATTATTTTCATTGTATTTTTACTTCTATTCTTTTCCTCCTTTTTAAAATTCTCCTAGAAGCCATGTAAGCATGCAGCTTTTACATGTGGCATAAAAAGGGATATTTTTCCCCTCACTTGCAGTTTGGCTGGACTCCGTGATCTCAAAGGTCCCTTGCAACCATGAAGATTCTGTGATTCTGTTTGTGGCTGCAGCCTTTGTTCTCCACACCCAGCTGAAGGTTTTTGCACGGTGTGCACACCGAAAATGCTCTTAAATAGAAACCCAGGTGGCAAATATGGTGTAGATAGTTAGAAGAGGGAAGAATGAGTCAAGTCCCACCCTCCTGACTGTGCAAATCATGCTTTAATGGCAAGCGTGGGAGGTGAATGAGTGAGGTCTTTCCCTGTAGAAGTATAAAGGCTGCCACACTGCATGCTTTAATTTTTTACACTAGAGGCTGTAAAAATCTCCAGGATATGAGGACAGCAAAGCTTAAAGAGAATTAGGATCGCAGGATCACAGAATAGTTTGATTTGGAAGGAACCTCAGGAGGTCCAACCTCCTGTTCAAAAGTAGGGTCAGCCATGAGGTCAGACCGGCTTACCCAGGGCTTCACTTAACCTGATCTTGAAAACCTCCAAGGATGGAAACTGCGCTCTTGGTTAACAAGATTGTTAAACTGGTCTCTTAGGGCAACCTAGTCCACTGCTTGACTGACGTCCTGACGAGCAGGTTTTTTTCCCTGTGAGTTTGAATTTATCTTGTTTCAGCTTATGCCTGTTGTCTCATCACACACCATGGTGAGGAGCCTAGTTCTGTCTTTTTGGGCATCTCCTCACAGGTGCTGGAAGGCTGCCATTAGCCCCCAGCAAAGTCTTCTCTTCTCCAGGTCAAACAAGCCCTCTAACCCTAGCATCTTCTCCCAAGGTGCAAGCTGACCATCTTGGCTGTCCTCCTCTGAGCTCACTCCACTTTGTCAATGCCTTTCTGACATTGAAGTTTGGGGGGGGGGGGGGGGGGGGGCAACACAAACCTGGACACAATGTTCTGCATGCAGTCTAATGGGTGTTGAGAAGCTGGAGGTAATCACTTCCCTTGATCAACTGATTACGCTCCTGTTAATGCAGCCCAGAATGCTGTTGGCTTTCATCATTGCCAACACTCTCAGCTCATATTGAGTTTGCTGCCATCACAGGCCCCACCAAACTCCCCCAGACCCTGGGCCTTTTCAGAAGAGCTGCTCCCCAGCCTGGCGGTCCCCAAACCCCTGCCATGGGGTTGTCCTGGTTGTGGGCTACCCAAAGGTCCATTTCTGCCTGAAGCAAGTACACAAAATGGAAGGAAAATACCTCGCCACCGTTCTGGGAAAATCTTCAAGACTTATTTTCTATGTAGGGCAGTTACCTGAAAAAAAGTCCTCGCAGCCATGGCTTTTGTTCTGCTGCTTTCTGGGAAGAGTCTGTGCCCTTTGGCTCTCCCTTGGGACACTCTGGTCCATGAGTAGCCAAGGTTAGAAAACTATACTGAAGCAAAACAATAAGCGGTTTCTTTGGTCCTTTATGCATTTGTGAAGGATGGCGTGCCTGTGCTCAAGGACTTTATTGTGGAAAAAGAAAAAAAAAAAGTGAAGGTGGAAATGGGACAGAAAGCTGAGCCACCAGTAAACATGCCGCTTGGCAAGTTGTTCCCGTCAAGGACTGCTAATCCTACACGCCAAGGTCCACAAGAAAGAGTAAGCTTCTCATCTTTGCAAGGGCCAGCTTGGCTCCACCCTTGACTTGGCACTGAAATTAGTAAAAGCGGATTTTTGCTGCCATCAAATCCCCTTCCTGAGCCTGTCAGCGTATCTCGTGAGCTGCTTCCTCTTGCTTTTCCAGCCGTGTGGACATAAGTGACCGCATCCCTTCCAGAACAGCGAGCCCTTTGCTTGATGTTGCTGGCATCTTGTTACACCATGAGAGGAACTCTCCTCCCTCTGGCTTGCTGGCCAAGGTCTCATCTTGCTCCAGGGGAAGATTTCTATTAAAAAGTTTAGTTTTCCTTTCTATAAGCATTTTGTTTTACAATGCGTGTCATATTTATCTCTCAAATTAGCCCTGCAGCTGGTACTAGCTCTTTCTCCATGCTTTTTGTGATCAGACCCTGTTATCAGCATCTTATCGTTGCCAGAGTTCAAGTGTCTGGGGCTAAAACTTTCTATGCCACCTGCCTCAAGTTGAATGGGTTTTTTTGTATGTACAGAAGTATCAGCAAACAGAGTTCAGTTATTGCCAGCAATGAGCTTAGAGGAGAAAAATGTTGTTTTGCCAATGGTTTGGATTTTTTTTTTTAAATAAATATCTAGCAACCATTTAACTGAAGTACAGCTTCTGTTTTGGAGGTAGCGCCTGCAAATTGTGGCCAGCTTCTGTATTTTGTTAGAGATGTGCTGATGGCTTTTCAGAAAGGAAAGGAGCACCAAAGTGTAAGCTTCTGGGAGAGACCTTCATCTCAATAGTCCTGCTAGACCTGGAGCTGAAGCCACCAAAATAGTTGGGCAGCTAAGCGTGTCCCTGGGAATAATAACGCAAAGTTCAAAAGCTTCGCCTACACTTAGCCCCACACGCACCTAAAATCTGTAGATAGACATCAGGTTTTTCCTGGGAACAGGAACTGTTCCCTAATGCAAATCAAATTTTCTCAGCCCGGTCAGAGCTGAGTTGGGTGTCTCTTGCCTTGGGCTGTCCCCAGGAGGAGGTGGCCTCACCCAGGAAGGTCCCTCCTATGTGGGAAGGTCTTTTCTAGATGCTTATAGACTTCTGGTGCCTAGATGCTTATGGTGCACCTGGAGTATGGGATGCTGTGTAAATACTCCAGGGGCAAATTTTCCCAAGGATGCAGCAGAAGGAAAGGCATTTTGTACAACAGACTTCCCTAGGAGCCCTTTCTCTCCACAGGGAATGCGACCCACCACCCTCCACACCCATCTGGCTAGATGAGGGCCCAAATTACTTCTCTGTGTGTTATCAGTTCCACACAGGGTGGAGAACACGAGGCTTTCTCAGCCCTCTTGAGGCTCTGGTTCACCCAGACCCATGGCACACCTCTGCCATCAGCTTCATACAGGGGTGACACAGGTTCTTCTCAGGGGAAACCTGGATGAGCTAAAACCTGAAAGCGTCAGACCTGACACAGCCCAACTGTAGGCTGCCACAAAGCACCCAGGCTGCTGAAACATGTCCTGGGGGACCAGTCTCCCAGGCATGCCTGCAAATAACCCTCTGCTCCAGTGTGCTGCCTCTGGTGGGACAACACCCTGCAAATTTCCTGGTTTCCTTCAGATTCACCTAGTCTTTTCCCCTGCCACCCCCGGGCTTCTCAATGAAACACAAACAGAATCTGCCTAGCAAGACTTCAAGGAAGGCTTGTCCTTAGGGGGAGTGTGGGAGCACAAGGTTGCAAGTGAAGAAGACATAAAAGGCAGCCCTGGCTGGTGGTTAGCCCGTCTTAACCTCCCCCAGTGCTCCCAGCCTCTCCTGGCTGGGAGTCACCCAGTGCCCAGGCATTGCCCTAATACCGGGTGCGTTGCTCAGGGGATTTTCTAGAGCTGGGGCCATCAAGGGAGACAGGCTTTTTGGATCCTTACTGGTATCCCATGGACCCAGTTATTCATCTCAGGAGGTGTATATCTGCTGCCTGAAACCTATTGATCTGGTTTTGGGTGCCCTGGTAGGCAAGCCTTGAAGTTTTATCTCCAGTCAGCCCTTCTGGTTAACTGATTCATGTTTATTCCCTCAGCTTGATAGTACATACTCCATGGCAGACTTCACACGTTGTAAAACTCGCTGCTGTGGGTGCAATGCCAAGTTCCTGTAGAAACTGCACATGACACAACAGCGAAAGGTGCCAGATGATGCAGAGACACCTCGGTGTGCTGCAGCTAGGAGGGCAGGTTTTCTCATGCCTACACCTTCCTTGCTGTCCCAGTGTTGCAATGTGCAGGAGAGCTTGATGCTCGGCGAGACGCATGACTTTACAGCTCCATTTTGGCTCCTCTTGGAGCTGGGAGAAGAGAAAGGGCAGTTCCAAGAGCATTCGTGCATTCAACACAACGAGCTCTTTTATAAGGAAACACTTAGCACAGCTGGGCCTCTGCGTCCCCTTGATGGTAGAGGGAGGGTTATACTCCTCCCTTTGGGATCTTTTTGATTTTCCTTGTTTTGTTTCAACAGAAAAATGAAAAATGCCAGTGTAGCCAGTGACCTCCTTCTTCGTGCCAGTCCTCAAAGCTGCCAGGCAGCAATGGAGCTGGGGGCACTTCTCCAAAATCTAGGGGGAGGGCCCTAGGCACTGTAACCCTCTGACCTCCTCATCCCTGGCTCCCGTGGTGTAAGGGGAAGGTGGGGTGAGGGGGAAAGACCGTAGTAAAATTTTATTACGTTATTGGGTAAGGAACACAAACGACCTTCGTCGTACCTTTCGAAGGGAGTCAACAGGACACGACAGTGGACCTCACCCTACTACTGTCTTCTCTCTTGTTCCACTCTGACCGTAGTCCCAAAATGAAACTGAAGAGAGGGGCTGGGAAAGTAAGGGAAGGGAATAAAACTAGGGATGGAGGAAAGGGTCAGCGCTGAAACACAGTGGGGAAGGCAAATGAAGAGGGTATGTATAAGGATAAAGGTGAGTGAGAACAAGAAGTTGTGGGGAATGACAGGAACAGGTAATGTCTGGGAGAAAATGTACAGGTGGGTGTACAGGAGATCGGACTGAAAGGTATCATCTCACAGGTCGTTAACGATAGAAGAGGGAATGGCTTCAAGCTGCAGTAGGGTAGGTTTAGACTGGACATTAGGAAAAGAAAAATCTTCACAGAAAGAGTGGTCAGACACTGGAATAGGCTGCCCAGGGAGGTGGTTGAGTCACCATCCTTGGATGAGTTTGAGTCATTTAGATGTGGTGTTGGGGGATATGGTGTAGGGGAGAACTTTTTAGAGGGGGGGTTGATGGTTGGACTCAATGATCCCAAGGGTCTTTTCCAACCTGAACGATTCTGATTCTATATAAAAGGTCTCTTCTAGCGTGAAAAGCTGGCACTACAAAAAGGTTTATCAGTTGGCTCTTTAGCTCAAATGATGAAATCGAAGACTCCAACCTTCTGATGGTCATTATATGGCAGTATGACCCCGGACCATGAACTGCAGCTTTTGCCAAGAGCAGAGAATAAATGACATTAGGACTGCAATCTTGGGTGATGCTAGTATGAAAACCACGGAGGAAACCCCTAATTCATTCGTGCATGCATTGTGATATAGATCTACAAGATCTGTGCTTCCCTCTTGGCAGGAGCACAGAGGCTCTAATGACCAAATCAAGGAGATCAAGGAAGAGAAAGAATGGTTCTTGTGATGAAGCCACATTGATGCTGTCTTGCCTCAGGCCCAAAATGATGTGGGGCAAGTCACACAGTCAGAGTCTTTCTGTATTCCTCATTTTCCAAGTTTACTAGGAGAAGTACTCGTGGTTTTACTGGGGTGCTGGGCCCACATGGGAACAGCTGAAGCCTGTAACAGCCACGGACTACAAAACACGGCACCTTCTGAAGAATTATGCCTCTATCATCTCAGTTCATTGCCAGTATCTATTTTTGAACGTAAACATTTTTGGGCCTGAGCTCCAAAGCTAGGACAAGAGGGAATGGCTTTAAGCTCCACCAGGGTAGGTTTAGACTGGACATTAGGAAACAATTCTTCACAGAAAGAGTGGTCAGACACTGGCATAGGCTGCCCAGGGAGGTGGTTGAGTCACCATCCCTGAATATGTTTAAAAGTGGTTTAAATGTGCTGTTGGGGGATATGGTGTAGGGGAGAACTTTGTAGAGTAGGGTTGATGGTTGGACTTGATGATCCCAAGGGTCTTTTCCAACCTGAATGCTGTGAAGCGAGGATGTAGAAGAGAAATGTTAATATTGCTCCTACTCCTGCAGGGAATGTTATGTCAATACTTTCGAGTTTGTGGGACACTGACAAAAAATGCTGATGACCTTGATCAAAATGTCACGTGGAAATTATTAACTACTTAGTGAGGAATTAAGATTACACGAAGTAAATTATGGCCTCATTCGCACACTTGCTGAAAGGACTAAAAAAATCCGTATTACTACCTACCTACTCATTGGCTGAGACAGAGGTTCTGAGCTAAAAATAGTCTTCAATTGCAAGATCACGTATGTATAGGCACAACAGAGGCTGAATAAAAGTTGCACCTTCATAGCAGCATCTCCTAATTTTTGAATGCTCAGCTCTATTAACTGAAAGGATTTTCTGCATTTTTTTTCGAGGTGAAACTTTCGCACTCTTGAAAGTTTTGTTCTGCCCTCTAAACAGCCCTGCCGGCCGCCTGTCGCTGGCTGCACATCAGCCATGCTCCGTGTGAAGTCTCTCAAGCTGGGTTTTGTTTTCTGCCTGGAAGCTCTGTTTCAAGCAGGATATTTTCCATTTGGTACATTTCGTACAATTGCCAGTAAAAAAAAAAAAAAAAAAAGTCTTCGAGAATTCCACACGTGCCTCTGCAACCTCTCCAGATAGCAGCTCCCTTCTTATGTCAGTGAGACTATGTTGTGGCTAATTTCTGTAAATACCTTTGAGGGCAAAAGGTGCTCCTGAACCAGGAATTTAATTTAGCTGCTGATGTGCAGGCTCAGAGCGCCTCGCTCACTTTCCTGGGCCGAGGTTGTGTTTTGCAGATCCAGCAAGTTAAACAGAAACAACTCTTTTTCTAGTGTTTTATTCGTCAGCATCACATTTAAACAGTTACGTTTCAGAGCAGAACAGGGAATTCCCTCTTCTCTGCCTCCTCTTTTGTTTTGTTTTGTTTTTTTTTTTTTACTTTATGTTTTTTTTCTGTGCTTAAACTCCCTCAGCCTCAGCAGGATGGAAGGAGAGCATTGGTCTACACCACGTCTGAGAGAGTTGGGGTTGTTCAGCCTGGAGAAGAGAAGGTCCAGGGAGACCTTAGAGCAGCCTCCCAGTATCTGAAGGGAGCTACAG